>BPLQ01015250.1:36100-49985 GCA_021605075.1 Caerostris darwini
ATTATTTATTGCCAAGCATTTAAAATAGTTATTAAGAATCAAATAAAAATTTTCAACTCATTTTACATCCTTGATTTGTAAATATTTATTTCTCAGAATTAAATGAGAAGCATTTAAATATTTAATAAATGTAAATAAAAATTTATCAGCGTTTTTGTGTGTGTAAACAATTTACATTTGTTAGAAAAGGGGATGGAAAATTTTCAATAAAAAATGAAGAAAGATAAATTATAAATATACAGTACTTTTTTACTTGTTTTGATGTAATATTTTGTGATTTAACTACTGGGAAAAAAAGATAAGACTGCTGAAAGATGAATAAAAAAGAATTAATAATAATTGTTAATTCAAATTTACCAAAAAGAATAAAAAAGTATTGTAATTAACAATACTTTTATAATATAATATCCATATATAACGGATTATTATACTCAATGTATAACAATCCATTATGCATTGATATTCTGTATTCTGGCTTATAAGCATGCATATAAAGAACAAAAATTTTATTTATAACAATAAAAAAATAATTGTATTATATATATATAATAAAACTAAAATAATTTTTAAATGAATATAATCTTTTTAAATTTTAATGAATATAAATTTGTTTTTAATGTTAAATCCTTCAGAATTATTTCATTCCCCCCTCCTCCCCCGATTTTATGAATATTATTCTTTGTCTTGTAGTGTGCAAATTGGGCAACCAGATTGTAACTGGGTATGACCAGTTACAATATTCGCATGCATTCTTATTATTAATAATATTCGCATGCATTCTTATGCATTTCAATTAAAATTTAATTTGCTAAAGGAATTAATTTTTAAAGAATAAAAAATAAATTAAAATAATAAAATAATTTAAATTTAATTCATATGTGTAAGTTTTTCTGTGTAAATTTAGCTTCGTAAACAAACATTCGTTCTGGAAACTATGGTTTTACAGAATAAAAAAAAAAGAAGAATTCTTCTGAAAGTATGAAAATATAATTGAAAGTTTAATCAGGTCTTTTAAAATAAATTAATGCTTATGATTTAAATGCAAATGCTAAATGCTTATTCAATTAATGCTGATGAAAATAAAAATGATGAAATAATGATGAAAATTAAAATGTTTTATATGCTGTTTTTAGAAAACAATTGTGTTTCTTTCTCATTTATATATTGCTATTTCGATCGAAAATTCGATTCGATTTCGAAATATAAAATACAAATTAATTTTTGTTTTACATTAAATCAATAGAGCTGGAGCGGTGAAGATATTGTACTACAATTGCCACGAATTTCATGATTGAAAACTGGACAACAGAAATCGAATCAAAAGTTTTTATATTTGTTCAAAGGATGAGCACGATAAATCCTTACGTTGGAAAGTTATTTCGTTGGCTTTGAGGTGACAAGATAAAAAGACGTGAACCTCCCCTTCCCCTGTAGATATTAAACTTGGAAATATTGGCTCAAAATTGTGATGACAATATGTGGGTGCAGTGTAGCTTCCGACTCGCGGCCGAGTGGCTATGTGCGCAGCTAGCTTGAAGAAGGTTTTAGGTTCGAATCCTCTGGCTGCATTGTTGTAGTCAGTGTTTAGGATAGTGGATGGCTAATATTGTATACCATCCCCATCGAAAAACAGGTTGCTTGGAGGGAGTTTTCCGGGTTTTCTCCCATACGATACGCAAATGTGGGACAGTTATGATTAAAAATCCTCCAAAGAAGCATTGTTCTCCTCTCCATTCCTTTTAGTGATCTTTTCGATGCCCCCCCCCTTCCGCACCTTTCTAACTAATAAGAGACTAGATAGCCCGAAGAGCACGGGTGAAGAAAAAATACATCGTAACACTCTTTCCCATGGTGCCTATTCTAGATAATGTTAATTTCTACCATTCTACTAGCGAATGACCTCAGATCAAGTATTTGTCTTTCGAAACTAAGAACAACATTAAATGGAATCTAGGCAGATAGAAAAGAGAAATGACCTTGAACAATAATGTGTCGAATATGCAGAATGGAATTTAAACGACTTGTTTGGATTCACAAACTATAAAATGAACGTAAAATGTTTACGAAAATGAAAAATAACTGTTATGATTCTGACCTTTTAAAATATATTCATTAAGATTTGTTTTTCTTTATATTACATAAATATTTATATTCAACAGTGATATGAAACCTCATCATCATTGCTATTTCACTGAATATTTTTAACTTTTTTTCCGTCATAAATATTCATTCATAATAAAAAAAAAAAGGTTTTCCATTAAAAAATCGTAAATTAATTTCTGCAGCAATAAAATACTATTTTTTTTTAACAGTGGTGGTACTTTATTTTGCATACATCAAAACTTTACATTTACTCTATTTAACAAACTAAACGATACACTAGTATTATTTTGATCGTAAAGACTCGTTTTGATCCACTGAATCTCAAGAAATTAGTTCTCGACGAGAAATCGTGAGCCTTTTTCTTTTCATACTTATGTGCCCTTGTCATTATTGGCTCGACGCGATTTGGATGGTCTGGTAAAGAAAGTAACTATCAAGTTCATAATTTGTTTCTGTGTTCATTTCTTTTTTATTTCTCTTTTAAAGATGCTGTCTAGAGTTCGTAAGACACCTTCATAACCTATATTTTTAACTATCCATTTTTTTTCATTAGAATTTTGCAACCTTATAGAGTTCCGAGAAATAAATGGCCAAACAAATCTCTGAGAGTTCAGGGATAGACAGTTATTAGGAAAAGGAATTTTCACCACAAATAAACTTCCACTTAATGTATTGAGCATTTCGGCATAATTGAAATACATGAGAACCGCATTATGGGTTAAGGTTAGTTTGCACCTTCTAAGGGGAATAATAGTACTTTATTAAACAGAATTTTTTATTCAAGAAAATAATAATTTAGACTGGAAAACGAGAGGAGAAAAAGGAAATGTGACTACTTGAGGTTCACATCAATTTTTCAGCCAGTGCTTCTTTAAAATAATATATATATTTCTCATAATTTAAAACTATAGTATTGAGGCATTGAGCAATTTGTCTTTTCCTCTACATCCATGATATTTTTAATCTACATTATCAAAAACTAAGACAAAAATTTGAATTATGTATTTTTTTAGATAAATTAAATGTAATTTAATTAATAAAAATTTAATTTCATTCATTTTTTAAGTGTTTATAATTTAATCAATTCTATTTTTTAATTAAATCAATTCTTTATAACAAAAATTAATTTGTTTTTATTACAGCTTCAATGTTAATCGCTTAGAGATTAAAACCACTTAAGGATATTAAAATTGGTATTGTTTAATAAATCTCTCGGGAATTTTAGTATTCATATTTCCTTTTTTTTAATTCACATTTTTAATAAAATTTGTCAAATGAAATATTCTATGTTATTTTAATTCTAACAAAGTCTGATTATAAATGTTAATGATAAAAAAAATGCAACAAAATATGTGAGAAGATGAATGGAAAGAAAGATTGGTTACTGCAACTTATGTCAAATATATTCTTTTATTTTGTTCAAAAATTCCCAGTTTTTTTACCAGGATAAATTTAAAATAACATATCAAGGACGCCTTACGTACATTTCTCACTCACTTCTAGCTTGGCTATGCAGGCTTTTTTTTTTTTTTTTTTCTACCCGGATGACACAAAAATTAGTCATTCATCTTTAAAATACGTCATATGATTTTTTTTTTCTTTCTTTCAGTTCTTTAGAAAGAACTGAAAGAGAAGAAGTATATAGAATTGCAATATAATAATATGGAATATATATTATAGAATTGTAATTTCTAGGATAACAGAGGAATTTAGAAAGATTTAGGATTTATGTAAGAAAAATAAGAACAATATTATGATTAAAAATGCTCTCATTAGTTTCATAGCTTAAATCGAAACATAAAATCAACAGATTTTTCATAAATTCCTTTTAATGTTGATTAATTCTGGGCAGAAAATCAAAGTTTTTAATATGGTGTTTTTGCTTTAAAATTATATTTAAAAGGGAAACTAACTAACTTAATTATTAGTTAATTTTAAATTAAATTAACTAATAAATAAATTAAGCTAATAAATTAAATTAATTAAAAAATATGAAAATAAAGATAGATATTTATTTTCATATTTTTTAATTTGTGAACCATAAAAATTTCGTCAAATAGAATACATATGTTGCATTCAAAGTTAGTTTTATTGTAATATTTGATTCAAGATATACTTACTAATATATTTTTGACTTTTGATTTATTACAAATTTCTAACTGATGGCACAATTTGACTTTAGTAATGACAGAATTAATAAAGGTTATTATTTCAATACCAGAAAAAATTTCCCTCTAGCACGTCAAAAAAATGTCTCTTCTTAACCATAGATGGCAGCACCAATACCAAATACGATTTCATTGTACTGCATGCCATGAATAGAATATTAAACACATAAAAATGACTCATTGAATTAAAAATATCATAATGAAGTATAATAATATTGATTAATAATCTATATAAGTATATACATAGAAAATACTAGGAATTTGAATACAAATTTATTATGAAAATTATTTAGCATATTAAGTTTACATGCTACTAGATTATTCACAAAAATATACTACAGAAAGCTAGCTATTTCTATGAATATGATATGAAGTGTAAAAGTAATTAAAATAGAATAATAAATTAGTATTCTGTTACATATGCGCAATTTAAAAATATTATTACAGCGCTTTACAATTTAGGTAAAATATACCAGCAGAAAGATGTTCCTTTTTGAAAATTTGAAAGTTAAATACATTGCTACATTTACTTAATATTGAATGTAAATTGTTGCAATACAAATATTACATCGATATTTAAACTTTTGAATGAAACTCTAGAATTGGCAAAAATTGCAGCAGATGAATCCGTTGTGAAAATTAATTGTAAAGTTTTGAAGGAGAGGAGGATTTTCTTGATGAAGCAGGTTAAAAACGGAAGATTGGTGGAAAATGGATTGGAGGATTTATAATATTTTTTTTTTTCAAAAGCATATTATATACAATCAATGGATTAACGTGAAAAAATATTTAGCAACAATGCTATATATTTACGGTATTTATAAAACTATTTATAAATAATCCTCATTGTGTCAGCAAATTTACTGAAAAATCTGATTTGCATCAGTAAATATTTTACAGTATAATTTCTTACATATATGCTTAGTTAAACCCTTCATTTCTTTATTTGTGGTTAATTGTTAGTCTCAGGTATATAAATCAAATATGCCATTAATATTCTTTGGACCAGTAAAACTGCAACATTCTGAAGACTGAGACATAAATTTATTTTTAAATTTCTAATTGGTAACAAGGACAAAGGAATTACAATTCTAAACAGCCTATGAGCTTCAAAAGAGCGCTACTGAAAACAGAGCTCTTATACATTTAAAAATAGAATGAAATAGATTCTGAATGAGAGTTTGGGTATTGCAATACATAATGTTTAAATTCTTAACAACGACTTTCTTTGAAAACTTTTGATTTTTTTCATATTCTTTCCGAACCTGTGATTCGATGTTCAAAAGAAAATTTTTCTAAACTGTTGCATACGGATTTGTGTAGGGTTATGAATTAGATCACCTGAACGCTGGAAAATATTGATAAATTAATTCTGCTTCATTGGTGTAACAGTCGCATGACGGGCTAAGATAGTTTGCCTACAGGCTGATTTCGAGGCAGCAAATGTTTTTCTTTTTACAGAATAGGGTTGTCAGCCCTACGCAGGGCTGACAGTCATATTAAACTGGGTTATATTACAATCATTAGACCGAGTCATATATGTCATATTAGACTAAGTCAGTGATATTAAAACAAGTCATATTAGAACGGGTCATATCCTTAAACCGTAGGTCCCGATCTAATATGAATGGAATTTAATTTAATTTGGTGGATTACAAACCACTACAAAAGCATCCATGGCACAGCTGGGATTCGAACCAGAAAGCACCTAGTACCATAGCGCTAATCACTCGGCTATCAGGCCCCAAGTGAATGTATTTAGCAAGACATTAATGTAGTACCGTTGACAGTGGTTCCTGGGCAGATGCTAGATTATAAAGATTAGAATGTGTTATACCATAAAGATTAAAAATGGGGACTTTTAGAGTTTAGCAGATGCATAACTGTAAGCGTTAGGAGTATATGAAGTTGCAACAACGCTGAGATATAATTTTAGTTAATCAGTGAAAACATATATCGCATTCAGTGATACAACTCCAAAGGTTGGGCAGTTTCACGATATACATTACAAAACAATGAAAATCGGTTATCCTGGTGCCTTAATCCACTGATATAACTAATTAACTAACGCCCGGGTCTTTACAGTCCATGTTCGACCATGGTTTCCCTAATCCATGGATATAACCATCAAAATTTTGAACGAAAAGTAAAAGTAGAATTCGTTGTTTTAACAGGAAGTCTCCTTTATTATACACACTGATCTAAATTATCACAAATTTGGCAATAACATGTTGGCAAATTTCTAGTTTAGTGCTGAAAGAATTTACAATGAAAAATATTTATTCAAGCTGGATAAATCCTCAGAATTTTTTACGTAAATAATAAGATATTTTATTAGTAGTTGGAAAGTCATTCAACTTGAGTGAGTACAGTGAACTTGTGGTTATTGTTATCACATTAAAATGTGATTTTTTTTTTATTCTGTATTTTATTTCTGTGCATTATTAAATATTTCATATGTGTTAATAAAACTTTGCTTTTGTTAGTAATATCTGATTTTAAATTTGAGGACTTTTTTATAATACATAAAAAATATGTAACACATTTAATAAAAAGGAATTCGTAATAAAGAAAATCG
The DNA here is from genome assembly GCA_021605075.1 of Caerostris darwini. Classification (NCBI taxonomy): domain Eukaryota; kingdom Metazoa; phylum Arthropoda; class Arachnida; order Araneae; family Araneidae; genus Caerostris; species Caerostris darwini. Next base: position 42,950 of record BPLQ01015250.1, read on the forward strand.
ACAAAATATCACTATGATTTTTTTTAGTCATAGATAAATTAAAAACCAGTTTTTTAGGAGAGCAAATAAATAAACGTAAAATAATTAGAAATTAAATTAATACAGTGGTTAACACGTGCATATAATACTCAGACTAATTTATGGAATTTTATCGTTTTTTTTTTTTTAAAGGAAGTCGTGTTTGTGAGTATAAATGGAATCAAATTTTTGTGAATCGTTAGCGTAAGCATGACATATTGTAACTGTGGCAAAATAACAAAATATCAATGAGATTTTAGTCGCAGTTATGTAAGTAACGAAAAAAAAGCCTGCTTTTTAGAAAAAAAAATTATATAAATCTAAAAAATTAAATTGGAATTACTACCGTCACAGAACTAGAATGATGCTATCATTCTAATTTTGTCATATTTCTATAAAGAAGTTGGGCTTGTGAGTATAAAGTTTCTCATTTCTACGAATCGTTATCATAAGCATGACAAATTGTAACTGCGACGAAATACTGTAATTGTAACAGATTGCAACTGTGGCAGAATGTGATTTTAGTCGCAGTTATGTAAGTTACATTAAAAAAAAAAAAAAAAAAAAAACAGTGTGTAGCAAATAAATATATAAATATAAAAATTGAGATTGGAATAACTACTGTCATTGAACTAGAATGATGTTATGATTCTAATTTTATCATATTTTTTATAAGGAGGTTGGGTTTGTGAGTATAAATTGTTTCTTATTTCTGCGAATCGTTACTATAAGCGTGACAAACTGTAACTGAAAAAGTGCTATAATTGGAATAGATTGTAATTGTGACAAAATATAAATGTCATTTTAGTGGCAGTTATGTAAGTTAGATTTTAAAAAAAAGTTTTCAGCAAATAAATATATAAATTTAAAAATTCAGGAGTGGAATTGCTACAGCCATTGAACTAGAATGATGTTATGATTCTAATTTTATCATATTTCTATAAAGAAGTAAATTTGTGAATATAAATTGTTTTTATATCTATGAATCGTTGTCATAAGAATTACAGATTGTAACTGTGACAAAATACCCATGTGAATTTAGTCGCAGTTGGGTAAATTACATTAAAAAAAACAAAAAAACACAGTTTTTAGCAGATAAATATATAAATCTAAAAAGAATGGAATGGTATTCTTACTCCACGGTAGAAAGATGGTATGATTCTAATTTTATCATATTTCTATAAGGAAGTAAATTTGTAAGATATGTTCCTAACTTTTCTGAATCCTAATCACAGTTATATTTCTTTTACGATGATTTTTAATGTCCCAATCAAAATTATCACTCTTATACAAAAATTACAATATGTACCATTTTTAATTTGCATGTTTCACGTGTGATTACTTATTTCTTTCATTCCTCAATTTTTAGATAACATCTTATGGAGATCCTGGCAACCACCAAGATCGACGGGAAGTGGGCATCGGACGGGCATCAAAAGGCGCAACGGTTGACAGGCGACTAAATAGGTCGGTCCCTCAATCCGTTTCCATGGAGACGGCGTCACGAGGGTGTCTGGTGACAAAAGCTCTCTTTTGTCGCTATTGTACGTACATATTGTAATTTTTGTATAAGAGTGATAATTTTGATTGGGACATTAAAAATCATCGTAAAAGAAATATAACTGTGATTAGGATTCAGAAAAGTTAGGAACATATCTTACAAATTTACTTCCTTATAGAAATATGATAAAATTAGAATCATACCATCTTTCTACCGTGGAGTAAGAATACCATTCCATTCTTTTTAGATTTATATATTTATCTGCTAAAAACTGTGTTTTTTTGTTTTTTTTAATGTAAAAAAAAATTACTTGTTTGTATTATGTGATTGATATTACTACATGTACTGAACAAGAAGACCAATAATAAAAACAAACCACCTGATTCTGTAACCCGAACCTGAACCTGTCTCTAATCTGCTACCTTTCGGGATGCTGACCCAATAAGCAATCTCCGAAGCAAAGGAAAATCGGTTCGCATTTTTGAGCGACAAAAGAGAGCTTTTGTCACCAGACACCCTCGTGACGCCGTCTCCATGGAAACGGATTGAGGGACCGACCTATTTAGTCGCCTGTCAACCGTTGCGCCTTTTGATGCCCGTCCGATGCCCACTTCCCGTCGATCTTGGTGGTTGCCAGGATCTCCGCGGCTAACCTCGCTCGCTTTTTGGCGACGAACTTCGGGGGTTTGGAGTGTGCAATTTATGGATAATGCTGTAACTTTTAGCTGAGCTCGTAGAAGGTTTGTTAGGAAGGTGGTTATCCTTTATCAATGAATGAAATACTTATGAAATAATAGAAAATGTACATTTTTACAAGATTTATATACTCAAGTGAAATATTTAATACATATAATGTATATATTTAATTCTCAAGTAAAAAATAATATTTTTTTTTACAACTTCAAAATTTTATTGAAAAAATAAAACTAAGTTCAGCTTGTGAATTATTATGATTAAAAATTTTCTGGCTAGATCATATATAATTGAGAACTAATAACTTACATTTTTCTTTAAATTATGAAATGCCGTTCTTTTTATCATCCTATGACAATGTTTATACAATTAAACAACAGATAGTTTATCGTAAAATGCCGTAATAACTAATATAATTGAAATATAGAATAGATGTATATATTAATGATGGATTTAACAAGTCAAAAGCAAAGTAAAAATTAGTTCCATTAATAATAACAATAATAATAATAATTACAGTTTAAAAATCCAGCGAAAAATAATTATTTAAAAAAAAAAAAGTATCGAAAATGAGATAATTTTTTTTTTCTCTCTAAGTATACTGGGAATATTATTAGGGTATTTATAAAATTGTGAATTATTTAGTATTTAAAAAATGTAATTTCTAGTTTATTGATATAAATTTTCAAATAATCTGTAAGTCTAGTTACCTTAGCTTCAGCTATTTACAAACATTAAGTTTTAAAAATATCTTTAAAACTTTCTAAATTTAAGCTGCATTAAAATAAATTTATTCAAAAGTAATTTTAATTTAATATTTACTTATTTTAACCTCTCAATTTTTAAGTACATTTAAAATAAATACATATGTATTATATGATTCTAATGTATGCTTTTTTTTAATGTGTGTAGTTGAAAATTTTTTTAAAAGGACTGAAAAATCTATAATTCGTTTTGTTGATTACTTTTTTCGTTTTTTTAATCACTTTTTTCGTTTCTTTGATCACTTCTTCCGTTTCATTCATAATTTTTTTTCGTGTACTTGAGAAGTTTTTAATTTTTCTAAACAATTTCAACGTTTTTGATTTATTTATTTTTTCTTTTAAATTTCTTTCACAAGTTATTCTTATTGGTTTATTTAAATTTCTTTTACGAGCTTTTTTATACATAATATTTTTTTTAATTTCTTTCAAGAGCTAATAATTATATAATTCCGGTGACATTGCAATGTTTCAAATGCAACAATTTTCATCACAGTGCTGATAACTGTGGGTTTAAGCCTAGATGCTTAAAATGCGGAAAAGAGCACTCCCATAAGGAGTATACTATTGAAGGGAAAATTGATGTTCCCAGATGTATTATTTGCAATGCCATCTGTCATCTTGTAATAGACAAGCAGTTTATCCTAAGATCATCCCTTCTAGACAAGTTACCTTAAACTTCATCTTTGCTTCTATGCTAAAAAAATTCTGCAACTTTATCCGCTCCTGCAATTGTGACTCGGAATCAACAGAGTGCTTTACCCAGCATTCAAGATATTAACTTATTCCAAAATGTAATTTTCTTAATGAAAGAATTTATTTCTTTATTTACTGGCATCAAAAATCTTCCAAATTTAATTAATCAAATAAATTAAGTACAAAGTTGATACAAAGAATATACAAAGAATTTCTATTGGAACTCTATTAATAATAAATAAGTTTTTTAAAATAAATTAATAATATATATATATATATATAATCCTCTTTTTTTTATCTAATCAAGGGGCTTAAAGCTTAAGAAACTTCTCTCATTCACAAAGCATGAGATAGAGGTTGCTATGCAACCAAGTCTCTCCTTCAATCTGGCAAATCGTCGTAATTATATAATTAAATATTGTAAAATTGTTTTAAAAGATCATTTGGTGAAAGCAAAAAAACATTTTGTTTTTTGTTCAAAATGAAAGTTAGTTGGAATTCTATAATTTTTATCAAGAAAAGAAAATTATTTGGAATTCTATAATTTTCAATTCCTTCTATTAACTCACACTCTCCCTATACATATCTTGTTCACATTTTCAATCGTTAATAAAACACTTTTTATTCATCCGCTCAAGTTCAAATACATTTTTTTTGAACTTGTAGTGGATGACACTTGATGTTAATACAGTGTTTTCAAATATTAATTCATTCCTTAAATTTAATTAATTAATTAAAAATTTTTTTAGATTTAAGTTGCATATATCTACCAATAGGTGGCGCCATATAAACTTAAAAAAATGAATGAATGAAAATTATTTATAAAGGACTTTCTGCAATATAGTGAAAAAAAAGTAGGAATTAACTTTAAAATTTTTTTTTTATATCACTTGTTTATTTATTTTTTAAGATTGTTGTTATACATTTTGAGTTATATTAAATTCTAAATTTTATCACCAACTTGCATATCAGTCCGGACTATTATTTATTTTGTTTTGAATAAGTTAATTTATCTGTTTCTTTTCTCGTTTTCTTAATCTAATCCTTTTAAAATTATATTTATTTATTTATTTATTTTTGTTCGAATTCTTTATTTATTTAATTATTTTTGTTCGAATTCTTTATTTATTTAATTATTTTTGTTCGAATTCTTTATTTATTTGAAATATCAAACTCGTATTTGTAACATAGTACATGAAGAAAGGGAGATGAATGCGCCAATGTGGCAGCCGTCTATGAACGATGTCGTGCAAAAGATGTAAGGGGGGAGTGAGAGGGGTTTTTGGAATTAGGGGTGCAAGGGGGGGATTGAAGAGATTGAAACAGACAGGGAAAGGGGTGCAAGAGATTTAGCGGTATTTGTACTAAATAGCGTTGCGGGAAAACCAATTTTCTAGCTAGAAACCGTTTTGCGTATTCTTTGGTATTGCAATCATCTACCAATGAGAATATTACGATTTGTTTCACTAAAATTTAGTTCAAATTAAGTAATATTTTATTTCAAATAAATTTCCAATCATATAAAAGAGCTTTTTTTAGGAAATGTGATTTATTTTTTTATAAAAATATACAGGAATATCTTTTTTTAATTAGGATGTAAAAAATGTTGAATACGATGGCAAATAAAATAAAATTAGTCATTTAAATAATTATATGAGTTTATTATTCTTTAGTATTATTTATTTTAATAAATAAAGAAAATAAATACAGGTTGTTTTTGTTTTTTTTGTTTTTTTCAAATCTTGTTTTGTAATGTAAATAAATAGTAAAAGACAGCACAATAGAAGATTCTAAATAAATAAAGAAACGGGAAATAGTAAATAAATGTAAAAGATAGCATGTAAATAAATATTAAAGATTTTATAATGTAAATAAATAGTAAATAGATTAAAGTGTGAAAAATGACGAAAATATTTTAAGCAATCAAATTGAAAGTCTGATTGCTGCACTTATAGAAGACACTTAAAGGACAAAAATAAAGGAATAAAAAAAAAATTCCATAGGAAATTATTCAAATGTTTCGATAATCGAAAGTTATCAGTAATATTAAAATGCCAAAAATGTATAAAATTTTTATTTTTTTTAATTCAAAATTTTAAGTTTACACAGCAGAATATTATTGGATTGTAGGGGAAAAAAAGTATTAGTTGCTGATATTAATTTGAAATCAGAATAAATAAATGAAATCAGAATAATTAATGTAAACAAAAACAAGATGAAAAGAAAAAAAAAACTTATGTATTTAATATTCTGTAGTAAAATATTCTAGTATAACAATATTTAAATAAATAACAAAGCAAAAATGTACAGAATAATCTAAATTACATCTTCACACATAAAAGATTAAAAATGTGGATACGAGACCCCAAACAATGTTTATTTCAAAAAATTTCCAATATTTAATTTATAATAGGGCGAAAATAAATATACATACATATACATATAATAAGTAATAATTTATTGTGATATAGGCAAAGAAATATTATGTTTGAATAAAGAATGACAAATTTCTCAACAAATGTGGCAATCCATTATAATAGTATTTGGGAAGAATAAAAAAAATAAATAAATAAATAAAAAATAATTTCATTTGAAAGCAAAACAAAAAGAAAGAATAATTTAATGAAAAAGATTAACAAGAAAAAAATTAGAAAGAAATAAGCTAATTAAAAATTTGTCTTAAATTTTAATCCTAAACTTGGCAAATAACTTGATATAGCATAATTAAAAATAGCACGAAGTAACATAAATATTACGCAATGGCAGTATTTATTTTTATGTAAAACATTCTGTAGTAAAAAAAAAAAAATAACTAATCAAGATAGTAAAAAAATGCCATTAATTAAGAACTATTTTCTAAAGAATGCATCCTGTATTATATAATCATCATCTTACAAGCTATTTACTGGCATCATTTTAATGCATCGTATTAATAACTTAAGAACTACTAATTAATGATGTATTTACTTAGACATGTAAATGCCCTTTTCATTTTTATAATAGGGCAATCAATTATATAAAATATTATGAATTTTTAGCTTTTGGTGAAAAATTTAATTAATTCAAATATAAACGATGGTAAAATCGAGGAATAGGGGCAGTTGGGATGAGATGTCAAAAACTCTTTTCGCCAAAGTGCGTCAAGTGTAGTGATTGAAAACAGTTGAAGAAACCCGGGTTACCACCACATTTGGCGAATATATATACATACATATTTAGTGATATTTTTATGGTTACCTGCTTGGCCAAATCACAAAATAGGGACCGTTGGAATTTGACGATAGTTTTGTGGCTCCAACTGGCCGATAAATCGCCAAATGTGGCGAAGTGTTCTTCAACTATTTGATATTCACTTTATTTACAATTG
>BPLQ01015250.1:52985-160310 GCA_021605075.1 Caerostris darwini
AACAAAAGTAATTTAGGCTCATTTACTTATTTATCTTACAGTATTTCAGAATATTTATTTAACTAAATTTTGTAATCCATTTTATTCATTCGACTGTGTAAAAAAATCGATTTAAATAAATAGTTTGCGATCATTGCAAAAACGAAGAAAGCTGTAAATGAATATATTTTTTTAACATTGAATTATTTTGGAAATCTTATGTTAGTAGTAAAGTGAATGTGTAATTTCGTAAGCGGATCAAACTGGTGGATATTCCTTTAGAATTCCAAATTAAAGAAGTCTGGGGTGAAATCTAACAAGTATTGACGAACCGAAAACTTCAGTGTCTATGCTAGGAATGCTTATTACAAATTATATAATTTTTATTTATATTTATAAATTAAGCATAAAGAAAGCGATAATCTCTGGAATACTTGTAATCTCCAAATTAAACCTCGAAAACATGCATAATAATTACTACAGGTTGGAAATTTCTCATTTTGGATTGAAGAAGAAATACAATCCATCCAACTGTTTCCTTTTTATTCGAAAACTTCAAGCTAACTGATAATACAATTTTAGAAAATTTGAAAGATTAAAAAATATTTTTAGTGAACATATTTCGCAACTATATTCATGTAACTTAGTACCCTTGTTGCTGAAAACTTGATAATCATGTTGTTACTCTAACGTGATTACGACGACGACGACGATTTTTCAAAAAACGATTCGACGATTAATATTCGACGACGAAATGTTTTAAGTTTTAAGCGCAATGATTAGATAAAAAAGGAGTAAGGTATATATATATATATATATATATTTATATGAATATACATACATAATTATTTTTAATATTATTAGCATTAATAATTTAATAATAATTTTTAATAATTTTTATTTTAAATAAGGAATAAAAATTAAAAAGGAAAAAAAAGTATTAAAAAATAATACGTGATACATATGTAATAAATATATAATTTATATTCGAATATAGTATCAACTAATTGGTCACCATGTAGTCTAGTCGATAATGAGTTGGACTTAGTTTGGAAAACCAAATAATAATAATAATAAGAATAAATAAATAAATAACTTACTGGGTTTTCTTACTCATTTCAAAACCACTCAGATACTGCCCTTGGAAATGTTAAATTGCGAAAACCTGGAGACCCATTGAGTTGAAAAGCATTTTAAAGTGTCTATCAACACTGCAAATTCATAAGTCAAACGCGTAACACGCACAAATATACACAATATAAATATATGAATATATATATATGAAAGGACTTAAAAAGTGGTAGAATTTCACCACCTCAAGATTCGCATATATATTAAAATATTTCAATTAAAAATGATTACGATTTCATAACAAAACTTCCAAAAAGCCTTCCCAGCCATTCCTTTAACTTCACTTTTCTTGTCAGTAGCAAAGAATTACAAATAAAATGTCTTCGCGAAATAAAAAGCTTAAAATACATTTCCGAATGTAAGAAATAAAATATACGAACCGTTTACTTTCGCGAAAAAAAAAATATATATATATATAGTGTCAACCATCCCCTTTGACAAAGGTTGATATCGTGCAATCAATCGAAAAGAAACGAAAATAAACTACAAACATCGAACACCCTCCCCCAGAAAATAAAGATGAATCGAAAGTTCTTATTTGGCTTTAAAACGATAAATGACTATCCTCTGGTAAAACTGGAACATTCTTTCAGTTTATTAACAACATCTATTATTTTTGGGGTTTCTTTTTTTATGGTTTCCTCTTTTATTGCAAGAGGGTTTGGGGTGTTTTTGTATCTCCACTTATAAAAGTATCAATTTCAATTTTCTTCCCAAATTAGTATAATAAAGAAGCACAATTAACGGATAATGTTGTTTTCGAATTCTTAACAGTTCGACTTAAAGAATTCGGTAAATATGTAGCATTTTCTACAATACTCAAGCTGTACTGTTATTGTTTGATAATAACTAACTAACTAACTCCCTGGCACCATGTCGGACCATGGCCATCTGCCTACTAGCATATTCCGAAACGAGAATTTTACTGGGTAGAGTCGACAGCTCTACATCTAACGCCCAACTGCAATATTAGATCAGTACCTACGTTTAAAGTGGATTCCGAAACACTGCAAACATCCGTGGCACGGCTGAGACTCGAACCCAAAATCTGTGATCGTCTGATACGCTACACTTATCTTTTACTACCAAAACTTTGAAGAAACATCCCTAAGGGTGACATCTGGAAATCCGCACCCTCTTTTTCTAACACAACAATTTTTTGCTTTGTTGGCGAGATTTGGACCCACGATGTTTTTTTTAACAGACCACACACACTCCACTCCACAATCATACAAATGATATAAGGGATTGGATTTTTAATAACGATGATAAAATGTATGTAAAGTTTAAAATAAGGTAATGAAATTACCATTTAATAAGTTAATTAAAGGTTGAAAACTATTCAGATTTATTTGAAAGAAATTAATTAATTAAAAAACACATACGGAAATGAGGATTTAAGCCTATGGATAGAAATTGACTAAATAAAAATAAAGAGGAACAATGTGGTAATAGAGCCACAATCTATATGAGGAGTTTTAACTGCTTTGGTAACAACAGAAATGAAGAACTGGGAGAATGGAAATGGTATATTGTAACGACAGAAATGAAGAGTTGAGTTTATAGAAATGAAGAGTTTAGCCAGAGACAGGAATTGACTAAATAGAAATGGGATATTGTGGCAAGAAAGCCACAATCAATAAAAATGAGGAATTTCAACGACTTTGGTAATAGCAGATGAAGAGTTTGGCTGTTCGTCCAACTCTTCACTTCTGCTGTTACCATGGTGGTATGGTATATTGCAATAACAGAAATGAGGAGTTCAGTCAAGAGAAATGAGGAGGTAGTCTAGGAAAAAATGAGGAATTAATCCAACAAAAAAATGACACATTTCAGTGGCAACCGTGACACCATACACAAGCTTTGCGTATCATCAATTTTGACAAGACAAGACATCTTTTGACATCAATCCAGACAAGAGATTTTGAATTTTTTTTCCCCTTCATATTTGATGCGATTAACCCTAAAATTTTATTGGAAAGCAAAAATTTTCTCATCCGCCAGTATGAACATAAAACAAATGTTCTCTAATGTAAAAATATATTATATCAAAATATTTTGTTCCATTCAAACTAACTAATTTTATACATAACTGGCTTCATTCTTCGGAAGTTAGTATTCCTATTAAAAAAAAACAACTATATTTTGGAAACCCAAATCAGCCTTATTTCCAAAAAGATAAATCTTACATAAACTTTAAATTTATCTATCGTACTCAGATTAATATTTTAGGACATTTTCATCGCATCTTTAAGTAATCAACAAAGAAAATGAAGTTTAATCTTTTTTACTCAAATGTGGATTGTCATTTTCATTTCTGAAATATTTTAACTTAATAATGCTGTAATATAATAAATTAACAGTTCAAAATCATATAATATTGCGTGTAAAAGTGGAAGAATTTTTGCACAGTAGATGGTAGATTGGAATTTTTTTTTTAATAAGATTAACTCACCCTTAACAGAAGTTAGTTATCAAATTTGGTGCATTTAAAGGTTAGTCAAATTTCTCCTGAATTTAGAATATGCAGAAAGCAGAGATACAAGATTAGGCACATTATTTCTTAAGCATATTTGGTTAAAATCTAGAATCCTGTACCCTTTGTGCCAAACACATCACCAAGTTGCCAAGTCGGTAAGTAAGCATATAAATGAATGGGCCAGGTAGTTTGCACTGTTAAATGATATTACGCCAAAATCCTTCCCTGGGTTGCCAAATCGCCAAGTCAACAAACAAAATGGCTGCCAAAGTTCGGTATCATTGTAAAATGAATAGCAATAATTATCGAAATAGCAATAAAATAGTCATTATATTGTTTGGAAAATGAAGCTACGAATTATTAATTACATTATTGCAACATTAAAGAAATTGACGAACTATTCAGGATTGCAAGATTGGCGACTTCCTCAGGAGTACAGTATTCTAGATTTTAACTGCATATTTATCCAAGAGTGCTAGCAAAACTACCTTTTCATCCAAAATTTTCAATATTAAAGTTTTGTTTTAATTTAAAACTGCAATACCATTTGAACTATCTACATCTCTCATGGTGATCTGAAGTGGTACTTTCATTATTTTGATGCTTTCTTATTAACAGCATGCCACTGGCTAATGCTATTCAGTAATGCGAATTATAAATCGTTAACATTAATATGCGCTATGGTTTATTAGAGAGGCCGGAAAATAATGTTTATTACATTAAGTTCAAACAAATAAATTTTAAACAAGTTTAATTTTTAATCAATGATGTAATCATTCTTGTTATCAACAACTTTTTACCATCTACTGTGCAAATTTTCAATGCCGCCTCAATAAAAAATAATTGAATTTTGAGTATCTGGAAATAGCAATTAGGATATTATCCAAATTTTCAAAATTGTCACATTGAAAGTGTTGAAGAGAGATCCTATGGCACAATGTCAGGTGAATATAGTGGGCAAGTCAGTACCTCCTACACTAAATCCTTAATTTTGTCCAGGGTTTGTCTTGCCATGCTGTTTACGAGTACATTATCGTGTTACAAAAGAAGTTCTTTTATTGTTGACAATTGCTAAACATTTTTCAACTATTGTTTTACCCTATCCAATAAGTCTGTACTCACAACTTAGCCAGGTTTCAGCAGTTCATAATGAACGATTCCGCGAATTCTTCACTAAACACACAAAAGTGCTTTTTGGGATATAAAATTGAGAGAGAGAAGAAGAGATTAGAAGACTTATTCGAAGAGAGTGCTTTTGCCGTTTTGGATTATATTAGAGAATTTTCCATCTCCAGTGATCTACTACTACTACACCACTGAGTTGTCCCTTTACAGTTTGGGAATGACGTGGGTGAGAAGAAGTCTGATTGGACTCTGTGACGCTCTATGGTCATGTGAGAAAAGGACCTACAACTTAAAGTGTATTCCGAACCACTACAAACATCGATGGCACCGCCGTGATTAGAACAGGATAGCTGTGGTACCGAGAGCCAGAGCGCTAGCCACTCGGCTATCAGGTCACGTGATCAAGGGATAAAAAACCTTTTTGTATTGTGCCGTTAAATAAATAAGTTGCATGTGGTAGATCAGTTAGCTTTGTTTTCTTCAGACAGCTAAGCTGCCTGATTGCGAGTTGGTACCACAGGCTTCAGGTTCTAATCTTAGCGGTAGCATGGATGTTTGTTAGGGGTTCGGAATCCACGTTAAACAGGTCCCTGTCTAATTAGCCTAAAGTGTGCACAAAATGACCGTAGAGCGACAAACCAGACATATAAAGCGGGACCCAAGCATCTGCCGCCAATCCGCTGCAAATCTTCCAGGATGGTCGATTAAGTCTAGTAAGAGTGTTTGATAGTACCTCAATTAGTTTGATAGTACCTTATGAATTTGCTTCCACCTCCGCTCTTAACACGTCATTGTATAAAGTTACTGGTCTACCTAATAGATGTATAGGAGGGCTCGAAATTACAGGATCTGAAGAACTTTCGCATTTACGAATTAGCATTTAGATAAACATCTCAAATGTTTTTAGTCACAAATGTATTAATAGTTTTGATTTTGTTGGGTTACTACTCATATGAAATTCAAAAAGCATATAATGCCGGATATGTACTTCGACTGGTCATTTCACAAAAATTGTAAAATAAATTAGGCTTAATTATTTACAAGCAAACAAGTCACTTTAGCATATCTTCGGCATCTTTTTGAAGTGCACAGTGATCTGATAAATAATAAACAAATATTGGGAGCAGAAACAACATTAATTTACAGGTCCCCACAATCTTAGCAATCACTCGATGACATGCGATTGAAACGAAAGATAAACAGAAACCACATTAATCTAAGGTCCCCATAATAATAGCAATCACTCGATGAGATGCGATTGAAACGAAAGATAAACAGCACATTACTTTAAGGTCCCCATACTATTAGCAATCGCTCGATGACATGCGATTAAAACGAAAGATAAACAAAAACCACATTAACTTAAGGTCCCCATAATAATAGCAATCACTCGATGACATGTGGATTGAAACGAAAGAGAACAGAAACCACATTAAGGTCCCCATAATATTAGCAATCACTCGATCACATGCGATTAAAATGAAAGATAAACTACTTTTTTTATGAACTTACCAAGAGAGGTATTAAATGGAAAAGAAAGATGAAAATACAAGATTCGACTCCTTATTTCCAAAAAATATTTTACGAAATATTTTTTGTTGGTTTAACTACATTTAAACTGAAAATTTCAAGAATACACAACATTATAGGTGATATGTTTTTATTGTAAATCTATATTTGCATTTGAAATCAATCTACGTCTCTCATGATGATCTGATTCAATACTTTTTTTTTTTACAAACTTAACAAGAAAGGTACTATTTGAAGTTTTCACACAATATAAAGTATTTCACATGTTAATAATTGTGAAAAGTTTAATTAAACGATTGTTCTTACCACTTAGAGAAATATTTTGGATAAAACTACTTTTTGGATTTTTTCCTATTGTTGACATTTTTCTTATTGTTGTTATTGCCGTTTTTTCCATTACTGGAAAGTTTCTTAGTGCTGTATTTCTTGTACTTGTTCACCTCTCTAACTAAATCATCATTGATATCCAGATATTCTCCTGAACTCCTTGTGACGATGGTGTTTGGTATGGCTCCATGTTGACCTTTCAAGGTCACCATCAAGTGCTGCATGCCTGGTGGTTCGTGTGCTGTCGGATCCGTGAAGAGTGCTATGTCTGATGGCGTGTTTTTAATTCTGAGAAATGGAGTTTGAGATCTGGTCAGCATTCTGCTGGTGCTGATACCCAAATCATAAATATCGTGATCCTTCCAGAAGTCCAACAATTCATCCCTTTCCTCGAGTTTTTCTTTACGTTTAGCAGACATTATTATTATTATTAATTTTTTTTTTCTTCAAAATTTTGTTCAATCTGATCTGAATTGCTATGAAAATTTTGAAGAAATTTCTGAAACTGTTGAAAAGCTAAAAAAAAAAAAAAAAAAAAATCTGATTTATTTATCAATAGATCATCTTGTTGTCTGATTGAAAATTTTTAAATGAACTAACTTTGTATGTTTTCGATACTATTTCCGTGTAACGTGCTGATCTCGTTTTTGAAACGATATGAAGTTGCCATGAAGAATTGAGAAATAATAATAAAAAAAATTATCCCCTATTTAAAAATTATTTTTTTATCTAGTTGTTATTTTCAATAAACATTAAAAAAAGGTTAACAATAGGTCCTTTTTTATTAGCCCCTTAGTCCTTTAATTTTTTATTATCAATCATATTCTGATACCTAGTGAATTAGCTATTTTTTAATGCTCTTTATGTCATTTCTTACTTCTTACCTCTCTAAATGCAGATAAAGTATTAAAAAAGTTTAACAATAGGTCATTTTTTTATTATTAATCTCCTTGGTGTTTATTTTTTTTTTATTATCAATCGTCTTAGTCTTTACATTTTTTATTAGCAATCACCTTAATATTTAATTTTTTATTAGAAATCGCCTTAGTCTTTAAATTTTTTATTATCAATCGTCTTAGTCTTTAATTTTTTTTATTATTAATCGTATTATGATACCTAGTGTATTAGCTATTTTTTGCTGCTCTTTATGCCATTTCTTACTTCTTACCTCTCTGAATCCTGATAAACCATTAAAAAAAGTATATTCCTTAAACCCCAGCCAATACAATATCTGAACAGTCAACTTGGCAAATAAAAGGCTTTATTTTATGGCTACTTCTTACATATTTCAAAGAAAAAATCTTATAGAATTTCTCCATATCGCCATAATTTAATTAAACAAAATATTATTAATATGACATTGTCCGACATGTGACCCAATGTCAAAGTACTTTGCTAGTGCTCAAAAGGGATCAGATTCAAATTCGATCTCGCTGCTTTCAGAAAAGAGGACACGACGACCACAGATGTAAAACACACATCATTTCATCCCTAAATCTACTTTAAAATCTAGCATTGCAGAGTGAGCGTCATCTAGCACTTCAGATGTTTGACTTAAAAAATATAGATGCCTCATGCTATAATCACGAGTTCGGTTGTAATTTCGTATAACAGAAATTCTTTGTAGTAAGAGAGAAAAATACTTCTGCGGAACAATTTTTCGCTCATCGAGATTCAGGAAAGATGAGACGATACTTTTAGTTGTGTAGGAGAAACATTTTTTTGCTAGTCATTGTCACTCATGAACACAACTTAAGAATACCAGTTTAAGACGTCAATTAATATTTTACTTCATGTGATCTCTAGATGAGTGTCCTGATCGTTTCTCTCTTTCTTACGTATAGCATTTTATTTATGAGTACCTCTTTATCTTTTCTCATAAACTGCCTCATCCCTTTCTACGGAAAAAAAAAGTTTGTTTTCCTAATATAATAATCTTCTTAAGTTAATTAGCAAATTAATCAAAAGATTCAAACTGATGCCACTTTTGGGATTTTATTTTACACCTTACGATTTACAATTTTTTTTTTAAATAACAGTCTATCATCAAATGAAATAGTACTATAGTAATTTTCAACCATATAGACAAATGAAAGTTCACACCAATTATTCAACTGGATAGGTTATGCAAATTTCAATGTTATTTAGAGTGTTTTTTATAAAGCTGCACTTTTTAAAGTTAGGTTCAAATGAGGTCTTATATAATATAATCATAAACAAGTTTAGTTTGGTTTGTCGCTTTACGGTCATGTTGTGCACACGAAGGCTAAACAGACAGGGGCCTGCAGTTTAAAGTGATTCCGAACCACTAAGAAATATCCATGCTACTGCCAGGATCTTAAACAGGAGAAGCGATATGGGGACATTTGCATCACCGCGTGATAAGATAACTGTGGGAGAGGCTAAATTCAATGAATGATTAACCAATTACTAGATTTACGCCTACTACTTCCTTTTTTTTTATTTGTTTCTTTGGTGTTTTTTTCCACTTTCTAATTCACAAATCCCCAACCGATGCACCGATTACATCCAGGATGGGAACTTCTATACTAGAATGTCCAGATGCAAAATCTACATTAAGTAATACAATTTACCATATTATTCTCATATAATTTCATACATCAGAAACAGATCTGTAATAGTGAAATTTCAATGTTATTGAAAGTTTTTTTCATGAAGTTGCATTTTTAAAAATTAAATTCAAATAAGGACTTTTATAATATAATTTTAAACAGGAGAAGCGATAAAGGGACATAAGCATCACCGCATGATAAGATAACTGTGGGCGAGGCTAAGGTCAATCAATGATTAACTCATTATTATATTTACGCCTATTACTTTCTTTTTTATTGGTTCCTTTGGTGTTTTACCCCCTCTTACTAATTCACAAATCCCCAACTGATGCACCGATTACATCCAAGATGAGAACCCTTATATTAGAATGTCCAGATGCAAAATCCACATTAAGTAATACAATTTCCCACATTATTCCCATATAATTTTACATATCAGAAGGAGATCTCTAATAGTGAATTGCCATTTATCGAAGACCAGCAGCTGTTAAATCCCGCGGTCTTCTCTGTTTTTCCCCTAAACCGATTTCTCCCTGGCAGAGAAGAAAAGCCAACAAAAGAAATGGATTATAGAGCAAAAAGCAATTGTCAAGAGAACAAGATAATCCATTGAAAAATGACCACCCTCTAATGAGTGCAGGGACAAACTGAAAGGTGCCTTTTTTTTATTATTATTTTATTTCTGCTTGCAGAAAAGAGGAAGATACTATTGCGAACCACAGGGCATTATGAGTAGTGGGGAAATGGATGATTTAGCTCGGACCGGGGAGGAGGGTCTGAAATTTAGGGGGGGCAGGACTGGGATCTGATGGAAACAGAGATATAGTAATGAAACTGGCTAAAACACTTTTTCCATCTCTTTCCAGGAAAATAAACAGCTTTTATGATGCCGTTAGTCGGAAGAGCATCTACTATTTGAGAGTCAGTTATACTGTATTTATTATAAGATTTTTAGAATTTTTTGATATATAAATAAGTTTGAATGCTTGTTAAATTTAAAAGTGAATTTAATTTAAAAATGATCCTTTTAAAAATTTAATTTTTTTTTTTTTTTTTTTGGTTTTCTCAGAAATACTTATGCTTAATGTATTTGTAGTGAGTTTTGTCATTTCAATCGTGATGTAATGGCAGACAAGGAATCTAGTGGTAAGAATTTATGGTGATGGTGGCAGCATGTGTAAGGATCTAGTATCAACATTCGGGTTGCCTAATGGGAGTTTTTCAGGAATGCAAGACAATTGGCTCTAAAAATTATTTTGGGATGCTATATTTTTCTATTTTGCTTGTTCGTATATACAAAGGTTCCACCGAAGAACAAAAAAAAAAAATCACTTTAATTCACTGTTCACAAGCAAAAATTACTATGTTTTACACATATGAAAGAAATTCTTTTCAAAGTGTCAAAAAGTTTATATCTCTTCAAAATTCATATAATGTTATGACTCTAAATTAGAGACATTTTAATACATGTACCAAGTTCGAGAAAATGGGTTACCAGGACAATTATTGCTTCTTTCATGGCAATTATGTTTGCTTTTCTTCTTCTGAACAATTTTCAAGCATTTTACTACTGCTAAAAAACTTTTCAACTTAAACTCCAAATTGTAGCCTATAAAATATGTATGTGTCACTTATTTTAACTACAGCAATTGTAATTAATATCATTAAATTTCTAAGTAGACTCCAGTACCTATGTAGTTTTCGGTGACCTTGGATTCCAACTATGTAATTCTTGAACAATACAATAAAGTGAACAATCCACAGTAAAATATCTTCCAAGAAAACTTTTAGAGGAAACTGCCTCGAACTTGCTTATTGTTTCGGAAAAGGCTACCAAGCAGTTTGAATTTCGATGCAGGACATTTGCACACGCTGACACAATCATAATCGTTTCCTAGTTTCTGATTGGAGTGATACAACAGATGTCTCCAACATAAATTATTTATTTTGTAAGAATTCTGTAGTATTTTGAAATATTTGTGTGTCTAATCCTCAGTGTCCTGCAGTGCGGGACGAACATCCCATGAGTAATCTACTCATGGACAGAGGAAAAGGGGCAGCTTCTGCTGTGATGGAGCACCCGTAGGTAGAGGTCTGACTTGCCTTCGTGTCGTTGAAGGAGGGCTATGCCTTCCGGGGAGAACTACGTCACATTTGCTTATCGTATGGAAGGAAACCTTGAAAAGTCCCACCAAGTGATCTGACTAACGAGGCAAGATGCTGAACATCAGAAACACCATCGAGTCTCCTCGCTTTTTTAAACAGTGTCTACAACAGTGCCCACAATGGATTGAACATTAGCCCTAATGCTCACCAGCGGCGCATATTGCCATTGAACAACGAGTCGGACTGCAATATTTACTTTTGCTTTAATAGTCAAACAATGAACTCCAACCTGTTTATTTATTGCGATATTTCAATGTATTGAATCTTCAATAATATTAATTTTACTATGAAAAATAGAATTTAATTCGAAATGAAGTATAAATCATGGACCTTTAATATTTCCTACTCTTATTATTAGAACATTATACTTAAAGAATCGCATAGTTCCATTTTATTCGAAAGGTATTAGAATCTTCAGGGCTTTTACCGAATGTCCTGAATCACTTCTGTTTGACCCAGTGGAGGAAGGTTGTCCCGGAAATGGCCCTCCCCCCATCCGCTTTGAGCGCGGGGGAGCGTGTAACACCCAAACCGCAGATAACTGACGATCAGGCCACAGTCGATCAGATCTGCTGGGATTAGGGAGAGATTTCAGATCGACTTTTAAACACAGTGACTTGCGTCCTAGGATCATCTGCGATGCAGTCCTGTCTTTCTCCCTGTGTCCCTAAACGTTTAGTCGAAGAGGGACTGTGCACTCATTGCATTTGTGTTGAATAGACATATGAAAAGGATAATTATTATTATTTTTTTTTTTATAAGATTTAGCTATAAATAAATATGTATTAGACATTTATGATTCAAAATCATTATATTTATCAGAGAATAATGACAAAGAAAGTTCAGAGTTCAAAGAAGCTATGAGATAATGTATAGAGGTGATAATGTATGTTTTTCGTATTTTATCTCTTTATTTCACCGCGCATAACTTGTACATCAGCATTTGGCTTTTAATTTTTCATTAATTTTTTAAAAAATTTACAAAGAGGTGTTACTCTGATATATCGACATTTTTTTCTATAGGAATTTCTTCCCTTGAAGTTTTTGTATTGTTAACTAAACCAGGTCTTTTTACAGGAGAGAAAAATTCGTAAAAACACACATATAATCAACTTCACAATAAAACTTTAAAAACATTTATAAATCTGTAGGGCTTTTTTTAAAGCTTTTTAAAAATAGGCGGAACTTTTAAAACTTTTTTTTGAAAGGAATACACTCCCGTTGGCACACAAATCATGGCCTGATGGTAATAAAATGTTTAAATTTCATTTACTGTTGTTTTGTCATAGTTTGTATTATTAGTAGCATTGATTTAGTAATTTTACACGCTTAGATTTAAATTTTGATTTTATCAAAATCACTATTCTTACATAAAATAAGGTTATCATTTTTCAACAATTATCTCAGAATGGTTAGCGTGAAAAAGAACCAAGGTTCCGCTGGTGGTGTGTATTGTTTCACTGTTTTCTGAAATAAAAAGAGATTAGACCGTGATTATGTATGTAATGGCCTCAAATGGTTCAGTCCGGAATGGGATTCCGGTGGGTATTTGATGGGTTTTCCATATATGCCCAGTAAATGTGGGCTAATTATCCTAAACAATCACAAATAAAATACTTTTTTCGCCATATATTTTAATCAACAATTTATAATACATATGAATGAATTTTAATTATTCAAAAAGTATTATAATAAAATATTTTCGGCAATTGACTTATAATTGCTGAAAAATGATAATCACATTTTATGTAAGAATAGTGATTTTGATAAAATCAGAATCTTTTCAATCAAAATCAGAAAAGAAAATTCAAATCTAAGGGTGTAAAATTCCTAAGTCAATGCTACTAATAATACAAACTATGATAAAACAACAGTAAATAAAAATAAACATTTTATTGATTACAATTTGGCAGCAATGGTATAAAGTAAAAATAAATATTTGGAGAGAGTGAATGACAATATATTACAAAATAATTTTTTATACTGTGGATACGTACGATACTATACTTACGATATGTGGTTAAAAATCTTTTATTTTTCAACTTTTAAATCTGTTGAAATGATTCATTCACCAAAATGTATTAGTTGTTTTGTATAAAATTAAAACATTTGATATTTCATTGACAAATTTACTGATTTATAATTGTATTAATAAAATTATCAATTATTACTTTTAATAATTTATACTTAGTACTTTTAATAATTATTCGTTATTTACTTTTAATAATTGTTGAAAAATCTAATAATGCATTTCCTTAAATTTAAATAAGCAGACAAATTTTTTTTATGGCAAATTTCATTCATAATAATTTTTATAATTAACAATACATTATCATTTAAAAGAAGAATTAGTACATTGAATAGTAATAGTAAATAGTGTTCAATAAGTATTAATAGTACTTAATATATCATTTTTATTCATAAATTTTCTTTTTTAATATTGGTAGCTATTATTTACTCATTTTTTTTTTTTTTACTATTTGATTAAAATTTTTTAAATCAAATTATAAAAAGAAATTTTTATATTTTTTGCAATTATCTTATCAGATTATTCATAATAATTTTTATCATTATTTTTCATTCATAATATTTTTAATTATAAATTCATCATTATTTAAAGAAAGAATTAGAACAATGAATACTAATAAAATATATAGTGTTCAATAAATAATAATGGTACTTAATATTGACTTAATTTAATTTACAAAGTTTTGCTTCTAATATTGGTAGTTATTTACTATTTTTTTTTTTTTTTTTTTTTATTATTTGTTTAACAAATATTCTTGTGATACAGACTAATTGGTTTATTTTTTTTTAAAAATATCAAATATGGTAGGTCAAATTAATAAAAAATTTAACTGCAAAAGAATAAAGAGAAATTTTCAGCGCTATTTCCTGTGTTTTGCACTAATTCAAAATGCAATTATAGCTAGGAATTATTTACAATATTTTGTTTATTGTTTATGGGATGCCAATTGACAGATCAATGGATGATGCTGAAGATTTACGGTATAATAAGTTTAACAAATATGTTAATTAATAAAAATTTTAAAAGGAATGCATAATATTTAATAAAACTCTTTTTTTAACAACGAGAGGCCATTAAATCCTTTGCCAATGATGCGATTTAAAAGAGAGAACTGCTTCTGGAAGGGGAATATACACACTCTATTCTTCCTTTCAAACATAATAGAAGTAGTTTCATCTACATATTTATCACGTGTATTTCAGCCATATACGCGGGAATTTTCGTGTATGATATGATGTCGTCTTTGGCATCAACAAATATGAGATGACTCAAAATAAAAAAAGAGTTTTGTAAAATGTGAACAAATGTCTGAGTTTCAGTATACTTATAATCCTTGAAATGATAAAGTCACTAGTATGATTCTATTTGATAAAATTCATGTAAAGGAAGATTAACATTAGAAGAAGTGAAATTTGCAGGTTAATCCAAATTGTTAGATAAACTGAAATGTTAAGTAAATACAAAAAGAAAATTGCTCAAATTAAACAAGAATTTTAACTTTAAAATAAATAATGAGTAACTGCAGTGCGCTATTTCTTGTGTTTTACACTAATTCGAAATGTAATTCGAAATGTAATTAGAAATGTAATTTATTATTAATGTAATTAGTAATTAGTAAATTATTTAAATGTAATTAAATGTAATTAAAATGTAATTATTATTATGTAATTTATTACCACTCGTTATCACTATTATATATTGTAAATTATTATTTACAATATATAATAGTGATAAAGAGTGGTAGATCAATGGATGATACTGATGATTACAATATAATAAGTTTAACAGTTATTTTAATTAATATCAATTAAAATATCTGTTAACGTGAATCAATTAATATCTGTAATTGTAATTACCATTATTCCTATGGCTTTTGAACTTGTTGATGTTTTTGTAATATCGTGAAGTACTTCTGCTTTCTGAGTTGCCTGTGCTTACTGAACGTTATTGAGTCTGGTTAATGATTTTGTTATAGAGTAACAATGCTTCTTGTTTAAAGGTACATTAACACCTTGAAAAAGCGATTTTCGACAAAAATATCTATCTTATAATTTTTACATTGTTGAAAATCTTGTATTTTAAGCTTTTTAAATATTTTATTTCTTTTTTTAAATATTTTGTTTCTTAGAATTAAAGCTCTGTTAGTTTAAACTTTTCTTGAAGACGAATTTTTGAACTAGAAGTACAATTTTCGTTTCTGGAAGGGACAATTTCAATATATTTATCTTTAATATTTCATCAATATTGATTTATTTAAATCTTATTCTGATATAAATTAAAAAACATTAAATAATGTTTTTATCATTTAAAAAAGTTACAATTGGTGGCAACACGTGATTTAAAAAAAAATCTGGCTGCAAGCTTTTGTTTGAAAGTTTGCGTGCCTTTGTTGTTTGGCTGTTGTATGTTATTGTCTAAATCTGTTTAATAATTGGCTCTTATAATTTATTTCATAATATCTTTCATACTAAAAATAATCAAAACCTTTTTAGAAAGAAGAAAAGACAAATGTTAAAATTTCTAATTTTAATTTCAATAAAATATAGTGGATGAAATGCTGCTATAATATTGCTAATCTTTCATACTAAAAACATTCAAAACCTTTTTTAAAAAGAATAAAGGGCAAATGTTAAGATTTTTAATTTTAATTTTGGGCTACGCACCAGATAAAAAAAGAAATTTAAAAAAAAAAAATTTAACTTCTAAGATTTATAGTTTTTTAGTTTTGCTGGAAAATACGTATCTACATACATACATTTGTTTATATATGTGTAAATATCCTAAAGATATCTCCTCAAAATAACCTTCTCTCACTTTGTGCACGCCCCTATCGCTTTTTTTCCCTTTCTCCCCACCACCCACTTAAGAAGGGGCTTGCAATGCGACAGCTAATCAAGACAGATGATGGGCTTGGCGTTCTTTTTCATACATCACTTCTTTATTTTTCACCCAGCGCCAAATGATAATTATGCGTAATAAGGGGGACCTCCGATTCCATATTTGGCGCTATCTATCATTTATTTAGGAATATATTCGGACGTATATTTCACCTCTTTTTTTCCCTCTCTCTCTCTCTCTCTCTAGCAAGGCGCGGAAAGAAGTTATAATGTCTTTTTTTTTTATTAGCACTTCGTTCGGCAATCTCTGTAATGGTTTCTGCTTTGATATTCTATTTTTCGTCGCCAAATTTCGATAAGTCGTTTCTTTCGGAATGAAGAAATGTTGTTCCCCCCAACTATGGGAATGAAAGTTTTAAAGACATTAATTTGTTGTAAAAACCTCATAATTCTTCACTCCATCATTAAAATAATTAATAACCTATCAGTTTTTGCTATCTGGGAAATCCGTGTTTGTAGTTAGAAATACATATGGTTTTTTTAAATACATAACGTATGATTTTATGAAATATATTACACTTAGGATTTATTTATCATTTATCACTTTAATTTCAATCAAAATGTTGTTTTTTAATTAATGTATATAAAAAGCTGAACCGTGTTTACAGAAAATTAAAATTAAATTTCCCTATAATTTACAATTTCAGACAGGTAACAAAAATCAGAATTCAATAAAGTTTAACTTGGTTTTTTAATAAAATTAGGAAAAAGAGTAAAGAAATCTGATGTTGTTTATTTTTCAGTAGTAATTGGCATTTACTGTTTAACATGCATATATTTAGAGATATTTGCACTGCTTACAGACATATTTTTGTGTCTTTGCAGTTATGTTAGGGTCTCATTCCAAAACCAGTCCTTACCAGTCTCAATTTTATAGGTTATAATTGTTTGCTTTCTTGTTAACTATTGGAAACTGGTTTTTTTTTTTTTTTTTTTTTTTTTTGTAATTATTTAGATTAAATCATTTTGCTTAATTGTTAGGCATAGTTTAACCTTGTCAGAATTTCCCATACAAATTATAGTTGTTCTCTTATAGTTTAGAAAGCTAGATATTTTTAGACTATGTCGTCGTCCCTTTTAAAGAAATGTCAGGATTTATTGCAGTTTAAATATCGTGGGAATTAATTGACTCTTGATAACGTTCTAAAGTATTTTTCCTATATTTATACTTATATTTCACGAAAGATAGGCTTGGTATTGTGATAACTCTAATTTGAATAGATTTGGAAACATAAATTACTAATTGGTACAAAAAAAAACCAGTGCTAATAACAAAATAAATATGATTAACAACGAAATAAATATATGACTGAAAACAAAATAAATATGAATTAATAACAAAATAAATATGATTAACAGCGAAATAAATATATGACTGAAAACAAAATAAATATGAATTAATAACAAAATAAATATGATTAACAACAAAATAAATATGGCTAACAGCGGAATAAATATGACTAATAACAAAATAAATATGATTAATAATAAAAAAATATGACTAATAACAAAATAAATATGACTAACAAAGAAATGAATATGGTTAATAACAAAATAAATGTTTTATTTATTGATTAGTTTATTAAAAACCTGTTTGGATGTTAAACTTAAATTTTAATTTATATTTCTAACGTTTTTAATATCTTGGTATTAAGATCAGCAAATTATTACTTCATTCAATAGATTCTATCATCTAAAAAAAAAATTGATTAAATCGTTGGGAAGAAATATGTCTCTAAAACCCCATGTAGAAAATGATGATGTTTTGGAGTCTTTCTAAAAATATTTAATTTTACAGATTCATTTAATTTTTTTTTAATATTATATTCTTATTTACTGAACTTCCTATTTATTCTCCTACTGAAATTAAAAACTTATAAAATCTTTTTAATGTATCATTTTTCAAAGTTTCAAAGAAATTTGATAAAATGAAAAATATAAAATTTTATCTTACATTGATAAAAAAATTATATTCACTAGTTAATTTTTTCTTTTTTTTCCCTAATCATAGTCATCTTTTATTTATTGTATCATAATTTTTAAAAATTGCTTTACATAAAGAAAATATTCTATTCATTTAATATATCTAACTGCTTCATATGTAAAAAAAAAAAGAATGTACTTTCCTAGCCTTGGCTAGGTTTTGCAGAAATTGTATCTTGACTCATGGCGCAATCTACCGACAAAATAGTCAACCCGTAATGTAAGCAACCTGTGTCTACACAGCTTGTATTTCTCACCTTTTTATTTCTTTTTATTTGTTTTATCTTAAATTCTTTATTTTTCTTTATTCATTTAAACTTTTGTTTTAACTTTAAATTTTTATTTTTGGGCATCGTCAACGGACTCTTAATTGTACCTAAGCTTTAGCTTTTTCGACCTCCTGCTTTAATTGTTAGCAAGCAGGAGGTGTTTTACTTAAATTTTAATTTGTTCTAATCTTCTTTTATTTTTATTCAATACTTTTAAGCAACTTCATTTTATGCTAATGTTTTAATTAAATTAAGATGTGGAGGTTTTGTGGCTCCTAAAGCCACCTAGGAACTCCGAAATAGGTACGCCCGTTGCCCGTTGCCCAACTGCTTCATATTGAATTCCATTCTTGTTTTAAATTCATAACTAACAAAGAATTAAATATTTTTAGAGTTAAGAAAATTTATTTAAAATCTTTCCTGTAAGAAAATAATATTCCACCTTGAAAAAGGAGAAGTATATTTAAATGAACTTTCCTGTGCGAATTGTAGCTCCGCAGTGAAATGTGTTTTACAGAGACATTTTTCAGTTTACAAATATGTTTTCAAAACTATTTATATGTAAATTTAATTTCTTTTGTTCATTTTTAATGCTATTTCATCTACTTTTTGAATATTTATAGAGAAATCGTAAATACTTTGGTTTTATGATTATTAGCATATTTTTTTTCTTTTAATTTGAACTGAGATAGCATTTCACCGGGAGAGGGATTGGCATTTGGCAAACTACAAATTCTTGGCAAAATAAGACTATAAATTTGAAAACTATTAAAAAAAAAGTTTTACAACTTTATTTGCACTTTTAACAGTTTAATTTGGAAAAAATAATATGATTTTTTTTATTACCTGTAAAACACGAATTGCTTATTTTTTACAAAAGTTATATGCTCTTATTTTTTCCTCTTCTTGCACGAGGGTGAAAATATATTGCAATATATATTTATTGTTATAATTTTAAAATAATTAAATAAATACCTTTTTAATAACTGCATGATAAAACTTTAACTATTTCATTAAAATATTTTACTGAATTAATTAACCTAAATGCATAAAATAATTCATGCATGTTTCATAAAGCTGCAAGAATTGCAAAACTTATTTTGTTGTTTATTATGCAAATGTAAAGCTTTGCATTTCACCATATTTTGCATATAAAAGAAAAAAAAACCGGTTTCTAAACAAATTTTAAAAGAATATTTTACAAAAAATTATTAATCTATCAGGAAAAAAAAATATTTGGTAAGCAAATAAGTAATAAAAACTTTAAAAATAAAGAATAGCTTTTTTTTTTTTTTAAATTTACTATAATGAAAGGCAATGCATGATTTTTATTTGTATTGCCAGGTTAAATAAAATGGCTAAAAATTACTCTGAAATTTTATTGATAGTAAAAGGTTAAAATTTTCACCCTTAAGACACACAAATGCAAGGCCTTTACTCCTTAAAATCGTCTCAAAAGACAATATAATCTTTTCCATTCTTGTCAGTCTTGTAGCCTATATAAGTGGAACACATTGTTAAAACAAGCGCAACTGAAAGTCATATTTACGCGTTGTTTTAATTGATTTATCACGATTGTATTAACTAATAATATCAATTTCTAAGTAGAATGCTTTTCTTACTTAATTATTATTACTTCCTTGTCTTCTACTTCGAGGACTTTGTACTTCCCGTATATGCAAAAATAAGGTATATACCACTCTCATTGGTGGATATGCCACGCACAATCCACCAATAGGAGTGGTGCATTCTAAGAAAGGTAAGGATAAATACACTTCGTTTGCTTATCGCATATGAGAAAAACCTGAAAATTCCCTCCACGATGTCTAACTATCCGAAGACTCTTGAGCATGTAGTTGTCTTCTGATTTCTGAAAGGGATAATTTCAACTCACGCCACCAGCAGATTCGAACTTCACCCATGTTGTACCTTTCAGACTACATACAATTGTACTTAAGGTTTATACAATTATAGACCTGTACTAATTATACCAAATTATATTATTATTCACCAATTATACCTCGCATATATATACAATTATACACCTTTACAGATTATATCCAGTTATATTATTATTTAAAAATTATACCCCACATGCATATACAATTATATATCTTTACTAATTATACCCAATTATATTATTATTAATTACCAAATATACCACACATGTATATACAATTATACACCTTTATTATTTACCAATTATACCCCACACATATATATAATAATACTAAAAGTTGTATACAATTATACACCTTCTAAACAACATGCAATTTTGAATATACAATTCGAACCATGTTGTACTTTATTTATTAATTTTTTTTGAAGGGGAGAGATGACTTTGTGTTCTACTTATTATCCTGAAAAGTCTCAAAGAAGTCAAAGATATTTACTCATAAATATTCGGCGAACAATTACATAAGTGAAAGAAAAATACTCATTGACATGCAGAAAAACGAATAACTGTGAAGAAACTAAACAAATTACTATACAATAGTGTACCAGAATAGTTTAAAAGAAATTTACTAGAAAAGTACCAGAGAATCAGAGTACATAATTACACCCTCACATTTTTATTCATCCTCCCCCGAAACAAGAAAGAAGAGAAGAAATGTAGAGAGATAAGATGTCAGGAGTTGAGATCATTTCGCACAAATTGGTCACTCAGTGGACTCTGTCCAAAGGTCGATCATCCTCCCATCATTAGACGTCAGACATAAGAGTATTATGAGATAAAATGATCTTTTGCAGTACTTCCTTTATCGATAATATTATTGTAGCATATTAATTACTTAAGATAGTTTTGATAGGTATGTGAAAAGTATAAAATTAGATAATGTTCATTGTAAACAAATGTTTTTCAAAATATGTGAATGTATTTTCGTTCAATTATAAACTATATAAATATTAAGAAACTTTGCAATTCTGATTGTTAAAGAATTTTTTGTTAATTACAACAATTATAATTAATTACAACAATAGTCACTGGGAACATAATTTCTAAAAGTAAAACCTTTTTGATTTGTGCAATTTCAGCCCGCAATATTTTGCCAATTTCTTTGCAGAAAACCCGAACCATCCTTCCTCCGCATGATTCAGAGGATCTTCCCAAACCGCCTATCTGCCTTCTGGAGTGAAGGCCACTTGGGCTGAGCGAAAACAAGCGCGATCACGTATTAATGGTATAATCAAAAACAGAGATAAGCATTTTTTATGACTGAGGTAATTATAATAATTTAAATAATTATAGTAATTTATTAATTATAGTAATTTATTAATTATAGTAATTATAACAATAGTCTCTATGACAATAATGACTAAAAGTAAAACCTTTCAGATTTGTAAAGTTTCAACCAGGAATATTTTTCTAATTTCTTTGCATGAAACCCGAACCATCCTTCCTCCGCATGACTCAGTGAATCTTCCCAAAAAGCCTATCTGCCTCGTGAAGTGAGAGCCACTTGGGCTGAGCGAAAACAAGCGCGATCACGTATTAATGTAATAATCAAAAACAGAGCTAAGCATTTTTTATGACTAAGGTAATTATAGTAATTTATTAATTATAGTAATTACAACAATAGTCACTGTGGCCATAATTACTAAAAGTAAAACCCTTTTGATCAGTGTAGTCTTAGCCCGGAATATTTTTCCAATATCTTTGCAGAAAAACCAAAACCATCCTTCCTCCGCATGATTCAGTGGATCTTCCCAAAAAGCCTATCTGCCTCGTGGAGTGAGAGCCACTTGGGCTGAGCGAAAACAAGCGCGATCACGGCAAGGAAGAAGAATGGCGGACAATTTATGCGATTTGTATGATATGGAGTTGTAGAGAGAGACTGTAAAAAAAAGGGGAGAGGCAAAGGGGTGAGGAGCAGTGTCGAGAGTCATCCCGCACCAAATGGATGAGCAAAAGCTTTGAAAGTGGAAGCAATAAACTACCCCTCGAATGCAGAGCACCCACAATTCGTTTTTGGATGAGGGGCCGGACAAAATTGCACACGGAAGAAAGGTGTGCCTTTTCTTACAAGAAAATGTTTAATATTTCTATAATTCACGTGTCACTTTTCTTCCAAGAAAATTTTTATTTTTTTATAATGTGTGCCTTTTTTTTCAAGGAAATGTTTAATATTTTTATAATTCACGTGTGTATTTCCTTTTAATAACATTTTTAATATTTTTATAATTCACGTGTCACTTTTCGTCCAAGAAAGTTTTTAATATTTTTATATTTCACGTGTGACTTTTCTTACAAGAAAATTTTTAATATTTTTTCAATTCCTTCTATTAGCTCAAACTCTCCCTATATAGTATATCTTGTTCAAATTTTCAATCGTTCATAAAATACTTTTTATTCATCCACTCAAGTTCAAATACATTTTTTTTTGAACTTGTAGTGGATGACACTGCATGTTAATACAGTTTTTTCAAATATTAATTCAGTAATTAAATTTAATTAATTCATTTTTTTTTTTTTTTTTTTTCAGATTTAAGTTGCATATATCTACCAATAGATGGCGCCAGATAAACTTAAAAAAATGAATGAAAATTATTTATAAAGGACTTTGGAAAAAAAATTGGAATTGACTTAAAAATTTTTTTTTTTTTCTATATATTACTTGTTATAATTCACGTGTGTCTTTTCCTCCAAGGAAAAGTTTAATATTTTTAAATTCCCGTGGGACTTTTCTTCCAAGAAATTTTTTAATAATTTTATAATTCACGTGTGTTTTGGTTGAACTAGGAAAATTATTATTAAATATCGAAGTTTTTGTAATAAGAACAATTTATTTTGATAGCGTTATTTAAACATTGTCATCGAATTAGCAATTAAATTGTGTACTTAATACTTTTGATGTATACATTTATTTTAATTTAATTTAATTTTAATTAATTAATTAAATGACTTTTTTCTTTTATACTTTTCTTATTTATTGAATTCATTTATTTATTTTTACATATATAAATAGTTTTCAATCATTTATGTATTACGTAATGGTAATAAATATTTATTAACGGATTTATTTTATTTATAAAGCCTATTTTATTTACTCATTTAATTTTATGTTAAAACTTTTGTTTTACATAATGCACTTAAAAATTCCAAATTAAAATTTAAAAAAATTAAAGGATTGCTTTTTTTTAAATTTACAACATTTTCCATTTGTATTAACTAATATTCAATAAACATCTTTGATTCTTATAAACAACAGGTTTCTTTTAGTAAGAGAATTTACTCAAAATCGTAATAGTGATTGTTATCACCTGCGGTTTCGTAATAGAAATATTTTACTAAATATATATTTTTTAAATTTCATATATAAATTAAAGTCTCAATTCGATACAATTTAACTGACGATTTCTGTTATAAATTAATTACAACTAGTGTATTTCAATTGAATTTCATAGTTAGAAAGCTGATCAAAATACCCATAATGTCTTCAACTATTAGCAGCTTGGCTTCTCCTTCATTGGCACAACAGCTGCATGGTGGGCCAAAGCCGTCTGTCAGATTTCAAGACAGGAGATGGTTTCATTTTACGGGGTTGGTTTGTCAACCCAACGCCGTATAGTCATATTAGACCAGGACCTACGGTTTAAAGTAGATTCCGAACCACTACAAACATCCATGGTGCCGGCAGGACTCGAATTTAAAACTACGTGTCCATCAGGACCCTACAGTTTTCCTAGGGAGAACAAAACAAAATGTGCAAGAGTTTGACCTTGCGGATATCGGGCATTGCAATATCCTCTTCCAAAATCGAGTAGACAATTTCAAACGAAAATTTTGGCATTTTTTATATACCCCCACCCTTTACTATAACATTAAAGATGGAAATTTATAAATTTTGTGGAAATTTTTCTAATTTACATATACATGGTACTCCAAGACGGAGTAGTTCTCCTGTTACCCGATAAAGGCGTTTTGAAAGCACTGTGCGTTAGACATTATTTTTTCATTTTACACGTCTGGATGAAAAAATGGATATTGCATGAACAACATGAGGTCCTTCATGATTAACCACTTAAGTTTCATGTGTTTTAATTTTGCATAACTTTCCTTTTTTACTCCCCAACTAGGAGCTTCCTAAAAACTTTTCTTTATTTCTCTTATGCTTAAATATCTTTTTTTTTATAATGAACTACGTCTCTTGAAATTTTTTTAAATGTTGATCTATTGGATATAAGGTAACATAACAACAACCAAAAACAATATTGTGTATATATTTCTGTGTTTAAGAAACTAAATCTCACCTGAAAGTAAAGATTCGTGATTTGTGAGTGCTCCCTCCTTGGTTGACCTGTTATATATTTGGTCGAAAGATGTATGCATGCGTCATGATGCGCATGCATTTGGGTTCAAAGGACCCCTAGACAGACTTCTGACTGCACGCATTTAATCTTCAGATATTTTATCCCGTTTTTTTATTTTATGACGGATCGATCTGGACATAAACTTTGGTCCCTCTCTCTCTTCTTACTTTTTTATGCGAAATATCTTTACTCCACCCCCACCCCTTCTTCCCTCCCTCCCTTTTCTCAATCGTAATGAAAGATCCAAGTAAAGGATTGTAGATTATGTTTCGGTGAGTTGAGGGACCAGCATGCTTGAATTATCAAATCAACTCATGCATACACGAATAAAAAAAAACGCGATTTAATGAAGTTAATTAAGCTGAAAAATTGTTGAGGACTTTATGTGTATAAAATACGTTACAAGTAGATACAGAATAAATTAAAGGCGTAGGTGTTTTGCATTATAAACTCAAAATCAATCTTTTACTTATTATTATAGGGGTAGAGATCCCTATTTATTTGGCTCGGCAATTCCTGTGATTATCATTTAATCAAATGCTTCAATCAGTGATGCTAATATTCAAGCTCTGATGAATATTGATGGTAAATAGTTGCTATTCCAGTGACAATTTTCGCTTCTGTATAACGTTCGAACGACATTAACTCATTTTGCGCTCCTTTTTATTCTACTATAGCACCCAACGATTCTTGGCTATCTCAAATTTCTTTTTACATCTTCATCCTCAATTTTCTTTTTTCTTCGTGAGAAGATTAAAAATTTCTGTTACTTCAACAGAAACGTTAGATAATACATATTAATGCAGTTTTTGTAATAGAAGACTGAGATTCAACTAACTAATATTTATTTACATAATGACATTTAAGACGATCACAGGACCACAACACGCAATTCTAATATAATTTACAGCTATTAGCAACTTGCCGCGATACATTTTCTGGCAAAAACGGCAAGTTACGATTCGATGCACTCAAAGCGATAGCAGCCAGACCATGCCATGCCTGCAGAAAGCCAAAATTCAGATTGAACTAAAACGATTATCATAGGATGGAGAAACGTAGAGTATGACGTTTCAATGCTTTGCGCCAAAGCAAGAATTTAGGATGTTTTGAGATAGGATTCTTCAGATAAGGAAACTGGGCTATACGCTACTCAAATAATCACTACTTCCTATAGAAAACATAATGTTGTCAAAATTATTTCACCCATCTGTCCTTAAAGTGTCAAATAAGTATTTTAATTTGTTTTACAGTCTCACTCTGAGCTGTTCATTTCTTGAAATCATACTTCTATAAAAAAATCTAAAATTGAAAATGTATGGAAGGTGTTAAAATTATTATTTCGCTGGTATGTTGAAGAGAAATAGAATAGAAATTAACACGGGAACAACTCTCAACTTAATACTTAATTTGAAAGACTTTATCTTCTACATTTATGAATTGAAGTCAAGCCAATTTTGGTAAGAAAAGAAGACATGCCCAACATTAATTTTTACATTGCTTTAATAAGCATAAATTATGTTATATACGTACACAAATACATAATACAAATGATAGGTTAACTTCCTTAACAGTCAAAAATGTTATAATAGCACTAGTAAAAACTAATAAAAAAATTTTTATAAAATAAAATATAAAATACTGATCGTTACTATGTTATACATCGATAAAATTACATCCACATAAAACTATCCATAAAAATAAATAAATACTCTTTATAAAAACAAATTCTCAGTTCGTTAAAATATTTAATACATTTTTTTACAATTACGATTTATGGTTTCATAGAATTAGGTCATCAGTAGAAATGACTTCACTCAATTCAACCTTGAAGTTAAACTTCCATTCCAAAAAACAATAACAGAAGTAAAAGAAAAAAAGGGGAGATATATGACCATTGCTAGTTACAATAGTCCAAAGGTCAAAGGCGCAGATGGTCTGAGGGCATGAATTTTTCATGTATCGAATCGTGGTTTTATTCCTCTAAGCCTAGCTGGAGCAGGGATTACCGGTATATGGATGTGCACTGTACGTCACCGTATTTATTAGCGAAGGAAATTCGCTTTCAGATTTGTAATTCAATAACAGTCTGTATTGTTTGTCAAGAGGTCTTGCTTTGATATAGGGACTTAATGCAGCATTGTTTCGCAATATGTAGGAAAAAAAATGCATTTTTTTATGTGTGTTCATTTGATTCATTAGGTTGATGTATTATTTGTAAGACACACCTTAATCAAATATGCAATGGATTCACATAAAAAGTTTAACTAATGTACTAGAGAAAATATGTTTAAATGTATTAAGCTTAATGCAAAATAAATGACAATAACCATTATTCTAATACTTGTTTGTTTATTACTTGTTAGATCAGTGTTTGACCATTATTCCAATACTTTCTTATTACTTGTTTGAATCAGTGTTTAACCGTTATTCTGATATTTTCTTATTACTTGTTTGAATCAGTGTTTAACCGTTATTCAATACTTTCTTATTACTTGTTTGAATCAGTGTTTTTGATATTTTCTTATTACTTGTTTGAATCAGTGTTTAACCGTTATTCTGATACTTTCTTATTACTTGTTTGAATCAGTGTTTAACCGTTATTCTGATATTTTCTTATTACTTGTTTGAATCAGTGTTTAACCGTTATTCTGATATTTTCTTATTACTTGTTTGAATCAGTGTTTAACCGTTATTCTGATATTTTCTTATTACTTGTTTGAATCAGTGTTTAACCGTTATTCTGATATTTTCTTGTTTGAATTTAACCGTTATTTGTACTTCTTATTACTTGTTTGAATCAGTGTTTAACCGTTATTCTTGTTTGAATAGTGTTTAACCGTTATTTTTTTATTACTTGTTTGAATCAGTGTTTAACCGTTATTCTGATATTTTCTTATTACTTGTTTGAATCAGTGTTTAACCGTTATTATGATATTTTTCTTATTAACTTTTCTTATTACTTGTTTGAATCAGTGTTTAACCGTTATTCTGATATTTTCTAATTACTTGTTTAAATCAGTGTTTAACCGTTATTCTTATTACTTGTTTGAATATTTTCTTATTACTTGTTTTTATTTTCTTATTACTTGTTTGAATCAGTGTTTAACCGTTATTATGATATTTTCTTATTACTTGTTTGAATCAGTGTTTAACCGTTATTCTGATATTTTCTAATTACTTGTTTAAATCAGTGTTTAACCGTTATTCTGATATTTTCTTATTACTTGTTTGAATCAGTGTTTAACCGTTATTCTAATATTTTCTTATTACTTGTTTAAATCCGTGTTTAACCATTATTCTAATGCTTTCTTATTCCTCGTTCAGATCATCTGTTTAGATCTTATTATTTTTTTCTCTCCAAGATACCCATTGATAAATATTTTTATTCATGAATACTTTCTTTCATAACCCTCATCCCCATCCATTACTGTATACAAAAAAAAATTATTTTTGTGAGTTAGAGGAATGCTCCTAGCTTAGTTAAGAAATCAGTTGAATGAAATTGAAGACACTTAAATATTTATGCTTTTATATTTTATAATTTATTTCAATTTATTAAAATAGCAGCCTAATATCAAAATAAACTACTAGAAAAAAGTTCGGTAAAAGATTAAAGTTTTAACCACATAATGAAAGTTAAAGACAATTATTCAACTTGACAAAAGTTTTCATACGCGGTCTTCAAGAATTTCAATGTGGTTTGGTTGCAATCTTGTTTCTTGGAGTTGGGTTTTAAAATCAGATTCAAAAGAAGACGGATATAGTATCAAGTTAGACATAGTATTAAGTTTATTTGGATATTTATTCTCAATATACGTATAAGACGAAAGCGCTCTTTCAATTAGCTCTGGTGCTTCAAATTCTTGGTGTTCTTCTTTCACTACAGCCCTAAGATTTCTCTTTTTTTAAATTAGCTTGTAATCAAAAATCAATAGGAAGTTTACACAATTTTCTTTTTTAAAAACTGATAATTTTTGGTGGTCTACCGCATACAAGTTGGAAATCATTAGTTAAGATTTTCGAAATTAACATATTCATGAAGATCTTGTAATGATGTCTCATTACTTAGTAATGTCTATGGTGTCTCAATCAATGGGCACTTTTAGTACTTTCTAAGGTCCCCTGCAATTTAGAAGTAACGTTTCGGAGAATTTTTATGCAATACAACATAGCAACACAACAGCATCCCCTAATTATATTGCACGGATCAAGAAGAGAAAGAAAGGAAATGCTAAGGTTTTTATCTCTCTTTCTTTCTTTTTTCCCCCCTTTTTATTTAATTATTTATTATTATTTAGAATGTGAATGCGAAATAATATCTGAATGCGTGTTATAACGAAGTATATGGATGGGCTACTTTATTTTTTTGATTGATAAAGTAAATGTTAACTTGTAAAAAACAGTTATTGTATTTAAGTTTTTTTTTTTTATTTCAGTAATAAGATATTACTATTATTAAAACATCGAATCATTTACCAGTCGAAGAGAAATAAATTCATATTTTTATTCTTCATTTAATTAATTTTGACAAAAATAATTCTAATAATGACTTTTTCAATTAAATTTCTAGAAATTAGAAAATATAATTTAATTGTATTAATAAATAACTGGTCTAAATATAAAATTACTTAAGAGACCTTTTTTTCATCTTAATGTCCTTTATTAACGAATCTCAAAACTAAAAACAACTGCTATTAAAAACTTTATATCAAGAAGTATTACATAAAATTATGTTAAAAATTAATTTCTTGCTAAAACAAAAAATAAAATCTATTCTCATTAATTAACATTTTATTAAAAAATCAGCATTATTTTCTTTATTTGTTAATATGTTAAGCAATTAAATTTGTTAAAATATTCACCTTGTTATAGAAAATAATCAGACAAATAGTTAACATTTCATTTGGAGTATTAACATTATTATTACATTAGTACATTCTGTAATATGTAGTAGTATGGTAATTCACGTTTAGAGCAATATGGAGCATAATACAGTACAATAAAAATGTAAGGATATGCATTCAACCTTTAATACAAAACTCTATCCGTTATTTAAGACAAAAAACACTTTGTGATTTAGCATTGGCACTCCCTAATTGGTACATCCGTTGCCATTGTCGATGTATATAATAAGTTCTGATTTATGAATTCTTTTATTCAATCCTCAACGTGTTGTAAAAAAATATTTATGCACTCAGATCATCAATACAGAATCGCATCTGAGTAGCAATGTCTTCTGTAAGAATGCAGATTCCCTAATCCGTTTTCCACTGATGAGTGCCGTTGCTCATTGACAAATGTGAAAGTGGTCCACCTTCCGCATTAATCGTCGGAGAGTGAGGGATCGACCGCCTTTTAGCTATCACGTTTGCTTTGAACACAATTACGCGGAAATAGAGACTCCCTCGCACCCAACCTTTCAGTGTATCGATATGATCCAATTATTCTCTTACAGGACGACTGCGCTATTGGGGAAGGGAGACCGACCAAGTATGAGAAGAATGGTGCAAGTTGTTCCTGACAAGCAATCTATACAGAAATGAATTGGGAGTGGATTGCATTCGACGGATGAGGATATATTTCTATGGTTTCTGACAAATCAAGGAAAGAAATATAACTTTTTTGATAAAATATTCATTATTTGATGAATTAAATATTTTTATCATTGAATATTTATTTAATTAAAAAAATATTTAATTATTTTTTGCTCCCATGCCAAGTCTAATCTATCTCTGAATCATTTATAATCTTTTTAATTGGTTTTAATAGATTCAAATTACGTCTTGGCGCTCGGTGCCACAGGTTTCGGGTGCGAGTCCTAGCGATACCATGGATGTCTGTAGGGTTCTGAATACACTTTAAATCGTTGGTACCAGTCTAATTTGACTTTAGCAAGTTGGGCGTATTGCTGACAATCCTATCCTGTAAAATGAAACCATCTCTTGTCTCGAAATCTGCCAGTACCTTAGCCCTTACTCTGCCTTAGCCCACCAATGAAGAAGAAGTACTGTGACTTACTTTTGGTTCTCACACACAAAAGTAAATAAATAAATAATATACACAACTGAAATATTTAAAATTAAAAAAAAAATTTGAGTTATTTATCAAATATAAACAAATAGAATAAACATAATGTAATAAACTATTTTATTGGTTCAGTTTTATTAGTAAACAAGTGCAACAATCGTCACATTTCATTTTTTGATTTATTAACATTCATAATTAAAATTGTTTGATCACAAACATATGTTGATCTCAATCACAAAAATAGTGCACAAAAATAAAATTTAATGAAATGTATATCACTTATTTAAGTTTATTTTACATTTAAATTCTTAAAATCTGCACTATAGTTCACGTCAGATGTGAATTGCTGTATTTAACATTTTCAATTTCATTAAAGATTTTATGATGATAGTGAATTTGCTTCTTATTGAAGAGGAAAAACAAGATAATTGTCTTTTTGGAAAACTTTAATGGAAACAAAAACTAATATTTTCTCAACTAGCCTTACAAAGTAAGAATGGCTTGATAGAAAACAGAGTCTAACCAAATGTCGAAATAGGCGCTCTAAATAAGTAAGGTTGAAAGTCCTTCTGTTATACTTGAAGACATAAGGGAGAGAAAGCGTATAAAATAGTGATGGCATAATATAGATGCAATTTAAAAGACCTGCAAGTTAAAGCTGAATCACATACAATAGCCCCAGGTCAGAGTTCTCTACTTTCAAAAACATCAACAGTCAGCCTAACATTTACTCAACTAGTCTTACAGAGTAAGAGTGACTTGATGGAGAACAAGTTGGGTTTCCGAACTGGTTCGGGTTCCAAACCCCTACAAGCAAAGTCTAACCAAATACCTGCTCTTTAAATAAGTAGGGTGGAAAGTGTTTCTGTTAAACTTGAAAAGGAAAGGGGAGAATGCATATAAAATTTGGATTCATAACATAAATGCAAGTTAAAAGGTCTACAAGTTAATGCTGAATCTTCTACAATAGCTTCAAGCCATAGTTCTCAACTTCATCAACAATTAGCTTTATAGCGAAGCATATTGATAAAACCTATTTACCAATAGTTGTTATGAGTATTTAATAACTCGATGCTTACTATTTAAATGACTATTTGGTCAAAGACTAAACATACAGTATGAGCTCTTTCATGGAAGCAACCAGGATTCAGTCCTGTCTTGTCATATTTCAACCGACCAGAGTAGGTTTGAGATTTTTGAAAATATTGACATCAAATAAAAATAAATTTCAACGTGCATTCGATTGCTAATACACTTAAATGATATCGGATTTAATTACGACAGAAAACGTTGTGAGATTATTTTAAGGATAAATTTCTTTATTGTAACAAATGCTTGCATAATATTATAAGGCAGCCTTGCATATTGATAAAACCTATTTGCCAACAATTATTATGAATATTTAATAATTCGATGACTATTAAAATGACTATTCTATTTTAAATGACTATTCTATTTAAATGAGTATTTGGACAAAGACTAAACATGTGAGCTCATTCACTGAGGCAACCAGGACTCAGATCTGTCTTGTCAGTAATTTCAACCGACCAGAGCAGGGTTGAAATTTTTGAAAATATTGATCTCAAATAAAAATTAATTTCAACTTGCATTAGATTGCTAATACACTTAAAGGATATTAGATTTAATTATGACAGGACACGATGTTGGATTATTTTAAGGATAAATTTCGTTATGGTATCCTTTTTCAGTGCTGACTTAAATCGCTTTCCCTCGCCATGAGTTTTATGCAGAGGTTGCCCTGAGGCATTGTAGCCTTTTACCACAGGAGCGACTACAAACAACCTCGCCGAGGAATGTGGTTAAAAAGATCATGTCTGGAAGCGAATATCTCACGCGTGAGAATTTCTGATGGGTATATAAAGAGGAGTATGACCACAATACATTTTATATTTATGTCAGCCATTCTATTTTTTGAAAGGTTTACAATAATACTTTTGCAGGTCATACATGTTTTTTTTTTTTTTTTGAAAAAAATATGACAAGCCAATAATGAAAGATGACAGAAGAATTACGACGAAATTTTATCGCATCTAGTTTAAGTGAATAAAGAAATGAATAATAAAAATTAAAAGGAGGGTGTTTTTATGTATAGTTTATTTGAAAAAGTTTTAAAAGTAATTTATGATTTTATTTATATGCAATGTTTTTATTTCACGAAAGAAGTTTAATTTGATATTTTGAACTCATTTAATAATGAAGACTTTATAATGTAAATTGATCAAAATATTTGCATAAAAATTCTCGAGTTTGATTTTCTAATTTTTTTTAAAAGATAAAAAAGCTTTTCAATTTATAGCACGCGGAAATAAAGAGTTCGTGTTATATGGCATTTATATATAAATAATATATACATAAATTATATATATATATAAATATATATGGCGTTTTGTGTATAAAAACGGAAAAATTGAAAAAAATAATCTCTATAAAAGCAATTTTTTAATAGTATAAATGTTAAAAAAGAAAATTAAAAAAGCTAATATTTTAATAAAGAAAATCAATTTTAATTTTAAAGCCTATGTTTCCTAGAATTCTTTGAAAAAATAGAATTTATAATACCTAAAATTGAATTCTGCTTTGATCAAAAACTAATTTATATTTTATCTATTAATTGTTATTTCACCAATTAAAACAAATATTAGTTTGGCTTGTCGTTCTACGGTCATTTGTGCACACTTTAGACTAATTAGATAGGGACCCACAGTTTAACTTGGAATCCGAACCACTAACAAACATCCATGCCATCGCCAGGATTCGAATCTGAAACCTGAGGTATCAAAAGCCAGAGAGTTAGCCAATTGGCCACCATGCCTCTAAAACAAATATTAAGATAAACTAACATTAACAAAGTAACAGTAAATTATAACTAGAACTAATAGTAAATTATGTTTGCATTAACAGAAATAAATAATGTTGTTGTTTTTTCTTGTATTATATTAATCATTCACCTATAGAATCCATAGCATAAATGATTAGTTTTCTCCCAAGCAATGCTTTAAAAGATTGATTTAATTTATCAAGACAATAAATGAAACAATGTTTAAACCGTGGCCAATGCAATTTTCAGCTGACGACTATTAAATTTAATCCAGAAAATAACTTCTTTTAATATAAGACTTAAATACTCTGCCATAGGAAAAACATGATAAAAATATAGCAAGCCACACTTTGAATAGATTTTGTATCAAAATATACATTTCTTCTGATTACTAATTCCTAGTAATTGCTCAACACCAAACATAAAATATCAAAATTTAGCAATTAACATACATCAAACATAATCGAAAATTTCCAAACATCAATCTGGGAAACCTGCGCAGTCTTCAACTACTTATAAAACGTGATTTGCCTATCCAGCTAGGACACTAAGTAACCTGCCATAAAGTTTGACATTCTTTAAAATATTGCCATATTTACATCCGGCCTCTTTTACAAAAGGGTGTACCACAGACATCACCCCATACACGCATGCGTGCCTTACTCCACCATCTTTATCCTTTAAATCCCCAATTTAGGCAGACCCTTGCACGGATACCTTAATCTATTGTATCTCCCCTGGTGTCGTTGACAGAACCCTTCTGAATAAATAACGACTGCTTTTGGGTGCCTTAATCTGGCTAAAGTCCCCCGTAATTATATGTTGTTGCGCACTTTATGAATAAGTAATTTTCCTCCAGTAAAAGAGAAAAGTGTTGCTCGGGCCCGCCAGATGAGGGTGAGGTCACAGAACGGAGCATTTTTGGGGCCAGGATCCAAGGAAATCGCGCTGTCATTTTTCTTCGGGCCGTGCAGAGGTTTTGAATGGGGTCCTCTTAAGCTGCACGCGAAGGCGATTTCGTGTGTGTGTACCTTAAAGACTGTGGAATTAAAGTTCGGAAAGACTTTGTCTTCACCCTTTTCTTCTTTGTTGTTGGATGTAAATAGGGGGGATTCTTAAATAGGTGAGTCGTATGGTAATGAATATTTAAGGGCTCACATATTCAAGGGAGGTCCCTGCTCGAGGTGCCGGGTTAACAGCGCGTGGAAATTGCAGCTTGTTAATGTGCTGGTTTTGTTATATAAATTCGCGCCCACCCATGATGCATTTTAAGGCAGATGTCATAGTTTGCACCGGAACTATGTTTTAAGGATGACATTCCATGCAGAAGTCTACAATGATTCACTCCCTTTACATCTGAAAATTGTGCCTGATAAAGAGGAACAATGAGAATGAAAATTGGGATCTTCAATTACTTATTCTAGATAAAAAAATAACTTATTTTCAAATAAGACGAATTAGGGCTTATCTTACAATACTGTAGAATAAGGATCTTATTCCATAGAGAACTTTACAATGATTTACATCTGAAAATTGTCCCTAATAAAGAGGAACAATTATAATGAAAATTGGGACCTCTAATTATTTATTCTAGATTAAAATACCTTATTTTCAAATAGAACTGGTAGGGACGAAAAATAGGACGAATTAGGGATCGTCTTATAACGATATAGAATCACTGACAATGTATTGTGATGAAAAACTTAAGTTACGTTTATACATTTACACAAATGAAGTTTATTTACATAGAGAGTACCAAGTCTTCCAATAAACTACCAAATGGTAAGATTTGGTTTGTCGCTCTACGATAATTTTTTCACACTAGGCTAATTAGTTCGGGACCTATAGTTAAACGTGGGGTCTGAACCACTAGCAAACATCTATACCACCGCCAGCATACGAACCTGAAGTCTGTGGTACCAAAGGCCAGAGCGTTAGCCAATTGGCCAGCAGGCCACCTAACAAATGGAAAAGACTTCCCTGGTAAAAACAATTATTGACAAATTTTATAGCCTCTTAATTTGACGAAAAACAATAGCAAACTACTAGTATCAATAAATTTAAGTGAAAGATATATATTAAAATGATTACAGATTTCTTAAATCAGAAATAGTGGATTCATTTCTTTTGTAATTATTTCTAAATCAACTGAAAGGAAGTAAAATCATCGAACTTTATAAAAGATATTGTGCACCCCTAAATCTATGATAACCCATCCCATGGATCTAGCAAAATATCCATGTATTCTGAACAAAATATTTGGTACAAGAAAAAAAAATTATGGTATTAGATCATATAATATTGTAAATCATAGTACCATCATTGTGTTATCATATGATATTGTAAATCATAGGATCACAGTATCTTGCAATTATCAGAACATATCTATCAGGATACTACTAAATCTCAAAAAATGAGATACAAAAATTATAAAAAAATATATATTATAAGCAAATTTCAAATAATAATTATTTTAATTCAACTTCTTATTAAAGATTTTTTGGCGTATTTAATCAGAAATGTAAGTAGATCGTTTTCAAGTCCTTGCAGTTTGTAATATTTCTTTAATTATCCACCCTTCTATTCATTAACATTTCTTACTGTGTATGTGTAAGTATTGCATCATTTTATATCAATTCAGATATATTTAATACATTCAAATAAATTCACAAAAAATATAATAAATAAGATGTCATGATTTGAGGTATAGGAATATGTTATACTATACATATTCCTATACCTCTCCATTCCATATACTATACTATATAGTACACATAATATGAATGAATGAATATTTCACTGTATATCATGTATTGCGTATGAATATTTTATAAATACAATTTATAATTAATAAATCTATACGAGTTTTGCTTATTGGATTAAGTAACTTTATTTTCTACTTTAAAAAATTAGATTAAATCCTACAGAATCCCAAAGATGATTTTCAATACAAAATACCAACTTTTTTATTACATTTGATACAAAAAACTCCACCTGGTATCGAATATATTATTTTACGTTCTTTAAACTCAACTT
The DNA here is from genome assembly GCA_021605075.1 of Caerostris darwini. NCBI lineage: Eukaryota > Metazoa > Arthropoda > Arachnida > Araneae > Araneidae > Caerostris > Caerostris darwini. Next base: position 89,691 of record BPLQ01015250.1, read on the forward strand.
TCCTACTGTTAATCGCGATGAAAATATGAAATCATTATTTAATATTTTGATATTTGCTTCAAATATAAATCATCAAAATATAAAATTATAATTTAATTATCAATATTAATTTATACTTAATGTTATTTTTTCATCTAATTTGATGAAAACAGAATGTCTGTTATTTCATCAATTTTACAAAGAAGATATTAAAAATGAATTCATGAAAAATAAATAAGTACAGAAAAAAAATTTCCAATATCGAATTTTTTTATTTTTTTCAATTTTAAATCTGGTTTCTAAGACTAGTAATTTTTAAATTTCCTACTTTTTATTTATAATTCAAATCCTGAAGAGTTATCAAGAAATATAATAGCAATTGGGTACAATTTTCCAATGACCTTTTCCATGATATGCTTCAACGATTATAAAAGATATATTATTTGTTTTAACATATTATGGACCTGTTTTAATTATTTATGATACGAGCATCCATTTTTAGAGAAACCAACACCGACGGAGGATAAGGGGATAAGAAAAGAGCATTGCTTTACGGAAAAACTTTTAGAGGAAATTGTCCCACATATGCTTCAGTACGGAAGAAAAGCAGAAATCTCTTCCCAGGCAGCCTGCCTATCGATGTAAGATACTTTCCATACGCTGTTTTAATCGCCATCGGGTTTTCCCATCTATGAAAGGAATGGCTAAACAAACAACCCAACGGGCTTGAGCGCGAGGACTAATGCTGTTGATTTAGTTTGTTGATTTTGTTACATGATTCCCAACATGTTTAACAGATAAATCAACAGCAAACTAAACTAAACTAGTTTGCTGTTGATTTATCTGTTAAACATGTTGTACTAATCCTCAGTGTCCGACAGAGCGGGGCGGACACCCCTTGATTAGTCATGGTTGGATGATTTTAAAGGGGACAGCTTCTGTTGTGATGAAGCACCTGTAGGTAGAAGTCTGACTTGGCTTCGAGTCTCTGAAGAAGGAGGGTAGTGCCTTCCGGGAGGACTTTTAAGGGGAACTACAATACCGCATTTGCGTATCGTAAGGGAGAAAACTCCCACCAGGTAGTCCGACTGACGAGGGAAGAAGCTGAACACCCCAAAGGCCATCGATGCTCCTCATTTTTTGAAAGAGGGGTCTACAACAATGCCGCCAACGGAATGAACCTCAGCCCTAATGCTGAGCCACGAGTTAGGCACGCTAATTGCATATGTTGTCACCAAGCTATTAATCGAGAAAATGTAATACTAAAAGCAGCATTGAGGCTGAAATGTATCTTTTTTTGTGTCACACTTTCAATCATTTCATCTATCTATAAAACCTACTATATATTAAAGGGATACGTACAAGACATATGAATTTTCAGAAATCTACATATATGCATGTTGAAAAATATTACTTACCCGCAAAGTGAAATCTGAAGATTCTTTAGAAATCATATATCTTCAATATCCCAAAGCATTGATTTTCGTTGTCTCATCTAAAAATCAATAAAAAATTTTAACTGTATCTTCTGTTCGAAGTAAATTCACAGCAGACACAACAGCAATAAAAACGGTGTAAAGGGAAGGCCGCATGACACAGGGGAAATTACACCTTCTTTTATAATTCACAGGCTTTGTGAATTTTAAAATTGAACCCGAACGGGGAGTGGGGGGTCGTCCGCCATGAAAGGATGGTCTCACCTCAGCTATGCATGACGTCATATTTTATGTATAGATCAGAACTTTAAGAGAATAAAAGATCCCGAACAGATGAAATTTTAAAATGTGCATTTGTTTACGTGGAACTAGTTCCATTTATTGTTGAGTTAAAAAGGCATAGTATTTATTATATTCAATGTGAAGTAATGTGAATTCATTTTTATTTTTAGGTGAACAATTTTCAATATCATATACAATCGAAGTAAATCTTTGTAAAATTAGAAAATATTCAAATTTTAATTTTGTCTCCAATCAGTTTATCTAGTAAAATAATTGTATAGTTATTTAATACATATATATATATATATGGTAAATAACTGTACAATTATTTTATATATATATATATAAATTTATTATTTATATATATATATATGTACATATATTTAACTTATATCTGATTTGTTTGAAAGATTTTTAATGAATAATTTATTTATTATTCTATGTATTTCATATACATGTTGATATTTAGAAGGTGGAAGTTTTTAAAAAATGTTATTATTATTCTTATTGTAATTATTTATTAATTTTCATTATTATTTTATTTATTCATTTGAAAAATAACGATTTAGCCAATCAATTGAAAATTTTTATTATTATTATTTAATTTCTTTATAGCCGATTTAGTTGAAAATTCTACTGAATTAAATTAATTGCCAAAATGAAATAAATAAAGTCAAAATTTATAATAAATTTGATATATATATAGAAGCATCATACACAACTAATATATAACAAAACTTAAGAGCGTAATAACTTTTGGTAACTGATTCTTTTCACTTAAAGAGAGGAATTATTAAAAAAAAAACTATTTATTTATTCTAATGTAATTGAATCGAAGGGCATTGATTTAATAATAGACGTTATTGAAATTGATCACAGATGAATGACAACGTTTTATTTATCACGTAATAATACGTTTGATGAAATTATTATAGGTATTTTTAACAATAATTATGCATGAAATAATAAATAATAACTTTGTCCAATTCATGCTCTTATACTGTTATTTCTTTTTCTTTCCGCATCATTAGTTTTTTTATGCATAAGTATTAGGTGCATGCATAAGAAATATAAAATATACTACGCTTAAGTCAAGCATATCTTAATGATATATATATCAAGAAATATATTATTATCGATTTTCTTTTATTTTTTATATTATCATGTCATATCAGAGAAAACCCTAAAAACTTCCAACAAACACATCATTGAAGACATTCGTCAGTGTTTGCAAGCCATTTCACGGTGAGGACGGGCATTGTCATCCATAAACAAAAATTAATCGCCAAGAAATACATGTTTTTGACAAAATTTGCTTGGAACCAAGATTAGCCATCCTTAACAGTGTCATTTGGTGTTTAACAACGAAGCATTAAATCAAAAACTGTTGCGGTGTCCACAAGTTATAATTTTAATTTACCTAGCAATATTTTTACTTCGTACTTTAGCTCACGAGACAGGTTTTTTCCATCTGTTTTTTGGAACAAAAAATATTTTTAGTATGCCAATCAACTGGCTTTAATTTATTCCAAATATTAAACACCTATGGAATGATAGAAACGATTGATATGCTAAAAATATATAGATTAATATATTTATTAATTATCATTATAATATTATCATCATTATATCATTTATATATTATCATTATCTTTTTATTAGATTTATCGTTACATTTTCAGTGAAATTATTTCAAATACACGATGTAAAATAAATGAAAGCAGATTTCTAAATGTCAGTTAAATTAGGTCTACAAAATACGTTAATAAAATTCGTTATATCTATAATATACTATATATATATATATCGTTAAAACATTTGACGTTAACATATGATGTTAAACATCGTCAAATGTATTTTGTGTATTTAATACGCTTTATATATCTAATGCATACTTTATTTTTTTTCATTTTCAAGTTCCTATAAAAATGAAATAATCAATCAATACTTATTTTTTCGCAATGTTGGGCAATAGTATTTTTTAGTTTGAATAACCCGAATTTAAAAAAAAAATGTGTAGTTTTAAAATTTATTATCAAATAATTGATAATAAGAGTAAAATTTTCAATAACGGAAAAAAAAAAATTTGAGAAAATAATTTAACATTTTAGAAATATGCATTCAATTTCTGTTTTTTATTTATTTTTCAGAAATAAAATAGTTATTCTTACACATATTGATGCAATTAAAATAAAAAAAATGTTTAAGATTTTAATCATAGATATGTTTAATAATTTTTAGATAGAAACATTTCACTATTTTATTAGGGCCTGATGACCGAGTGACTAGCGCTCGGTGCCACAGGTTACGGGTTCGAGTCCTGTAGATGCCATGAATGTTTTCTAGTGATTCAGAATCCACTTTAAACAGTAGGTGCCTGTATAATATGACTATAAGCTTTAAGAATAGGGATGGCAACCTTGTCATGTAAAAAGAAAAAACATATCATGTTTCGGAATTTGCCAGTAGGCAGATGGCCTACCCACCATGGGCTGTAGTGCCAGGGAGTTAGTTAGTTTTAACTATTTGATAACTACTTTTAGTACGAAATTGATTTTGATTAACAGATTTGTCATTATTTAAATCAGGTGATTATATATTAAATATTCATATATTGCTTTTATTGTAATATCCTAAAAAATATTTTACTGTGATTTAAAATGATTGTATGGAAATGTACATATAGATGAACTATATGTACTTTACAGGTGATTGTATGTTAATATTTTCTCTATTTTTTTCCAAAAAAAAATTAAATAAAAAAAAATTTTTAAAAAAATAAGCTTTTATACATATGATATGAGATAAAATATGTATAAATATATATATATATATATATATATGTGTATTGTATTTTTTTTTAATATTTTTTTATATATTTTTTTTTTTTTTTTATGCTTATATATATTTTTTTTTTCCATATGCTTTTTAAAAAAGCATTTTTTTTTCCAAAATATGCTTTCTTAAAATGATGTGCTTAATCTTTTTCATTCACATATCAGTCCAATGAAGGATAGTTACAAACATACGAATGATTGAATTTTGTAAAATTGTATTGAAACTTAATTTGTTAAGCTAAGGATTCTATCTTCAAAATGAGCTATTTAAATTCCGGTACACGCTGTTTAAAATTACTCTGTATATTATTTTTCAACTAAATAAATTGCAAATGCAATAATTTCTAAAAAAAGACAAATTGCTAGAAAATCGAGTTTGCCTTATACACCAGAAAATATGCTAATTTAATTAATAAAACTTTTTATCCTTCAAGTTTGTTAATTACAGTATTTACCATTCCTTTAGTTATAATAAATTTGCATCTCTAGTCGTTTAAAAATCAAATTTCTTCTTGTAGTATACGTTATGTTTTATTTAATTGCTTAAGGTGTACGAGCAATCACGTTATCAGATTATTATAATAATAATTATTATTATTATTATTATTATTATGCATGCATGCAGTAATCTGATTAACTGGTTTTCCGAATCACGAAATATGTCGATGGCGAAAAGCAAAAAAATCTTGCCTTGCTTGAAAAGGTTAATGTATTTAAATGATCTTTCTGAAGATGTGAAATATTTCCCTGATAATAAAGGACGAATAATAAGCTTTTAAATCATCTGAAGGAAGCTAATAAATCTTTCACAGGAAACATTTCCTATCATTCATCCTCCTGCTTCGTCATTACTAAAAGCAAAGAAAAAAAATTAGTATATCCGTATACACTTTTCAAGTCTAGCCTGTAGTATGTAAACACAGTTGTAGTTTTTTATTTATTATTATTATTATTATGTTTTACAAAAAATAGCTCAGAGAAGATCTCATTCCCAATGCTGGACATGCACAGACTTGGCATGGGGTTGAGGTTATAATGGGTCAAGTAGGGGGGTAATTGCAGATCATCCTTCTCTCCCCCCAACCCTCTGTCATTCTTCCACTGTCAGTCTTCTCTCAATGAGCTTCAGAAAGCTGTCGTAACAAATTGTGTAATCTCATATACGACAAGCCTTAGAGTCGGGAAAAATCACAAACGAGCATGTTGCCTTATCGGAAATAATGTTGAAGAGAATGAATAAAAGAAGTGGTTAAAATTTTTGATGGCATTGATAGTATCTGGCACGGAAAAAATATCAAAATAATTTCGGAGTGTCACTTGTTGTGAATTGAAAGAGTTTGATACGTTCCAAGATTTTTTTTTTTTTTTTACATTTCTAAACGTGTAAAGCATGAGTAATTAGCCAGCATAGAAAAAAATTAATACGATAGGTGATTACGGCTTGTTTGTTTGTAAAATTGCTTTGATAATTATGTCAAGATCATAGTGATATTAAGGATATATTTTTTACATTGAACTCTTCATTATCAGTTTTAAGTAGCTGTTTATTATACATTATTTGTAAGTTGCTTTATTGGTTAAAAAAGGAAAATAGTGTTGACAATTTAAAATATTTTAAATTGTCGACACTAAGCCATTAAATAAAAAGTATAGTTTATCCATTAAATAAAAGTATAGTTTAACTAATCCATTAATAAAAAGTTTCCATACTAATCCATAAAAACAATCCATTAACTAAAGTAATCCATTTTAATAAGAGGGATTATTTAAAAAAATTATTCTTGTATTAGAAAAGAAATGGCCCAGTGGCTAGCTCTCAGGCGCATGGTGCCACTGGTCTCAGGTTCCAGTACCGACGATGCCGTAGACGTTTGTAGTGGTTCGGAATCCACTTTAAATCATTAGTCTCGGTCTAATAGGATTGTAGAGCATTGGGTGTAAAGCTGACAACTTTATTCGGTAAAAAGAAAACATCTCGTCTCGAAATCTGCCAGTAGGCAGACGGCCTGGGCCCACTATGGGGCTACCATGCCAATGAGGAAGAAACGAAATGTAATGTAAGTTAAACAATAAGAATATTTTTTAATTAACATAATTTTAAAAATTACTTTCAGATATCTTCCATTTTAAATTTTAGAATCACTCATTTTTTTTAACAGGTTTCATCATTTTTAAAGAGCATAATAGATGTATTTCGTTGGATTGTATCATTTCGTATCACCTTTTAATTTTTAATATTTGTCAATTCAATCCATTCATAAAAAAAAAACCGGTACCCCAGCCTTTGGTACCATAAGCATTTCAGGTTCTTCAGGATGACATGTATGTTTGTTAGTGGTTCGGCATCCACATTAAACTGTAAGTGGCAGTCTAATTAGTCCAAAGTGTTAAAAAAAATTACTATAGATAGATAAACCAAACCCTCCTGTTGCTGTCATTAGGAGAAAAGAGTTCACCGTCAAATTTTTGTCTTACGTTACGGTTCTCATTGAATTTGGAAAGAAATTTATAACACGAAATAAGTCAACAAAGACAACGATTTTAAATTTAGTGAAGGAATTTGAGAAATGGTTCAGTAACTAACAAACGTCAGTCTAAAGTGAGAGAAGTGCTTACAGAAAAATTTTCAGGAATATTTGCTCCCATCTACCAGAAAAGGAAAAAATTTTCCAGCCAAATTAGAGTTTCGTGAATAAACTGAAATTTCATGTGCAATGCGAAAGTTATCTATTAGTTCAAAGAAACTGACAGCGATAAGAGATTGTATTTCTGTAATTGATGCCAAAATGTGTCTCCACGTTAATTTAAATAAGCAGGTAAACCATTTATACTTTGAGCATTTACTGTGATTACATTTGTCGAATATGCGCATACGCACACACATTATCAAGTATATGTTATAGTTTATTTAAAATTTATGTATAAATTCATGGTTATACCTACTTTTGGATTATACTGAGGTTTCTTCAATTTCAAAATTAAATACTCATTCATTTGAACCAGAGAATTTTTTTCAAAATAAATAACAAAAGATATTATCTAAAACGAAATAACAAACATTATAAGAAATATTTCTATGTTTGTCATTTGCTGAAATGAAATGAAGAACATCTCTTATCAGGAATTTTATTGTTGTTGTTGTTAACTGATTGAAGTGATCCATTACAAAATAAAATAGATAGCTTTTTTTTTATATCTTTAAAAATTGTGCTCAAAACTTATCGATTCATGTAATCGTTATATCATGTTCATGTTATCGCCGCATGTATACCATCGTTTTAATTTATTTTGTCGCTCTATGTCATATATATATATATATATTTGCACACTTTAGAATAACTAGACCGGAATCTACGGTTTAAAATGGATTCCGAACCACTAACAAACATTCATGTCATCACCAGTATTCGAACCTGATGAATGTGGTACCATAGGCCAGAGAGCTAGCCAATTGGCCCTCATGCCACTTGACCGTCTTGAAGGTAACCACTCTTCTTTACCCGGTATTGTTTGTGGTATGCATACCACAAGGAAAATGAAGGTGTTGACATAAAAAGGTGCCTAAATGATATTGATGATATTACACTACACGTGGCAGAATTTTTATCTGTTTTGTATGGATTTTTTAATTATATTTTCAACCATTTAACAAACGTTAAACGTAAACGTATTTTATAACAATACTAGTGAAGAATTATAATTAGTGATCCCATTAATAGATCAAATTTACAATTATCTGCACTTAATTATCCCAGTTATTTTAGTCTGAAACACCCTTATAATCCACTTTAAAAGAGACAACAACCATTAGGCAAGGTAAAAGAACAGTCTCCCTAACGAGCCTTAATTGTTTCATTGGCCTTCTAATTAACTCCTGTTCAAACTAACGATCCCAGAAGTCGAAAGAAGAAAGAAAAAAATAAAGTCAAACACTCCAAAGACGGGACTCCAACACATGCTTGGACGCATTTAAACCGCCAAACGGCAGTAGAAAAACTCGATGAGATAGCTGTTAGACAAGAATGGGATGGGAACAACGCAACCACCTGCGGTGGGGGAGCAATAAAATGCGAAATCCCGAGTTTCGAGAATACCGAGAAAAAGTTAATCCGTGGGACCTTGTTTCCTTGACAGCTCATAGAGACCAGCGTGATGCACGGCTAGGGTTGGCACAAAAACATCACCGCCTTCTCGCCAACCTCCGCGTCGCCAAGAAGAAATCAGTCGCATGTAGTACCAGGGATTTTGTAGAAAATGTTGCGAACATTAAAAAGAGTATCAATTAATTATTGTTATATTTATAAATAATCAATCAAAAGCTTAAATATCCATTTTTAATAAAAAAATTATTATTATTATATAGAATTATTAAAATAAGAAAAGATTCGTCTTGAAAAATATAAATAAAAAAATGCCCATCTTAAAGCATTTGTTTTTTATGTATTCCAGTTTATTTTTTGTCTGTTTCAATAAAAGGTGTTTATTTTGATTTCTTCTTGCTTTCCTGTTGTTTCCGCTTTATTTTCAGTGAATGATAATAGTTTTACAACTCAGCTAAATGATCGTGGTAAACAATGGATTACACTGGAGACTATTTTCGCTCATGGACAATTCAAAATGGTATTTTGTTTTTAAAAATTTTAACCTTTCATCATAATTGGCTCCACAGCCCGTTGTGGGCTTTGGCCTTATTTAAAAGATCCAGGCAGGCTGTTGTTCTTCTCTTGGCCGTGGACTTCCAGTTTTTGATTTTAATAACATTGAAATCAGAGTCTAAACAGTCGACCCATCTCTTTTTCGGTCTTCCCCTTGGTCGCTATCCAAAAGTTATTACATCGAAAACCTTCAAAGCAGCTCTATCACTTTCCATTATTTTAACCTTTAGTTATTGGAAATGTTTTAAATTTAAAGATTTCTACTCACAAACTCATTAGAATCTTGATCTACATGGTTAATCAAATTCTTGAGATGAAAAGCTGCTATTACCTACTTTTAAATGTCGCTTTCTCTCAGTTTGACGCGATTAAATAAAAGAAATAAACGAGGATGATTTCTTAAATCTTGCTAGCCTACATAATAGGAAAAGTAAGTAAGGTTGTAAGTGAATAAACAAATATGTAAGTAAAGTAAGGTTATAAATGAGTAAATAAGCTAGGAAAGATTGTAAGTTAGTAAAAGTAAAATAATCTTGTAAGTAAGTCATAACAATTATAAGTAATTAAGATTGTAAATAAATATAGTAAGTTTTAAGTAAAGCAAGATTGTAAGTAAGTAAATCAAGATTGTAAGCAAGTAAGTAAAATAAGGCTGTAAATAAGTAGTAAGTAAATCATAACGATTGTAAATAAGTAATTAAGATTGTTTGTAAATAAGTAAAATAAGATTGTAAATAAGTAGTAAGTAAATCATAACGAATGCAAATAAATAAATTAAGGTTTAACTAAAGCAAGCTTGTAAGTAACTAAGATTGTAAATAAATAAAGTAAGGTTTAATAAAGCAAGATTGTAAGTAAGTAAAATAAAGTTATATGTAAGGTTGAACTTAATTAAATTAGTAATTTAAGGTTGGAAAAAAAATCATAGTCATAAAGGTTTATTGTTAAAAGAGAGAAATAGAGATATTATCATTCAACTTTTGATTTCAAATACATTGTAAAAAATTTTTAGTGAATGCCAGTCTAACAATATTTTTTTATACACAAGCATAATAGAAAAAAACCCCAATAAAATTAAAAATAAAACTACGTTTCTAAGTCAGAATTTCAAGAATTTTCTCCATAAAGATGAGATTTATAAAAACAAATAGAAACAATATAATTATTGTGCTCAAAAATTATTTTTTAATAATGTTTCTATGAGATATATTGATATGTTTAATTATTTAATTCGTCTTAAGGGAAAATAATATTTAAATTTAATTTATCTACACAAATATTTTTAGTGACAAAATCGTTAAAATATTTAAACAATTTTTATTACAAAGTAATTTAAATTATATTTTTAAATTAATCAATAGCTTATTATTTATTTCTAGCATTATTTAAAATGCAGAAAGTAATATTTTCTATAAAAACTTGCTATTCAATGTCTTCTTTACTTTGTCTTTTAATTCCACAATAATATTATGCTCTCTAGTTAAATTATATCAATCGATTTAAGCAATAATATCTAGATAATTCTGTTAAATAGTTATGAAATAAATTTACAGTAATAAACTATAACTATGCAAACTTATTAACAAAATTAAAAAAGGGTTAACATTTATTGTTTTATTATTACATAAATTGTTTTTAAGCAATATTCTACCTTAAATTTAGCAGTTTCATTTTCATAAATTAAAAAGAAATATTACTATTTTTTCTAGAAAATTAATTTTCAGTTTCTTCTTAAGAACGTGAACAAAGGATCTAAGCACTTCGTCACGATCATAAATTGATTAATTTTTTTATGATAACTGAAGTAAAAAATTCATATTTGCTTTTATTTCTTTAAATACAATGGAGTCCCGATTATCCGAGTTAATATTAGCGAAGATCATCTCACATAAGCAAAAAACTCAAATAAACTGGGTTTATAAATATCGTCATTATATAAAGGGATGAAATATAAATGTACACGCAATTTACTAATTTTTATGGTACTACATATACATTAATACATATACTTACAATATTTTTATGGTATTATATTATGTAGCTTCTTCTTGTCGCACAATATATTCAATTGTTTGTATTTTTTCAACTGAATTTAGATCTTCGGAATATGTTATTTTTCTTCTGATAAACGTCGTTTCCATCATCAGTGTTCTGTTAGCAGTTTTCAACCATGTCTGCCATCATATTATTTTTCTTTTTCATATAGTAACTTAATTAAAACAGAAACTCAGTTAAGCAAAGCTCAAGGTTAATCGACTACTCGAATCGGTTAATCGAATCTCTCTACTGTAATTAATTAATATTTGGCATCATATTGAAACAAAATATACAAAATATCTAGAAAGTATCCCAAAAAGATCCCAAGTAAGCGATACCGTGCCAAATGTGGCATCCCATCCAATCACAATTCCCCCACCAAAATGAAAGGAGAATCTCTCTACGGACTGCCAAAAATAAAGAAAACACAACTAAAAAAGAAAAAAAGAAAAAAAAAACCCTACGAACTGTCGCCCGAAACACACCCTGTAGGGGTGGGTCACTAATGGAACGAACCGAAGAAAAACAACTCCATCTATATTCCTCCCTCCGCAGGTACAGTACTGGAGTGTCGGACAGTACAGCAAGGAAAAGGCGGTAGGCGCGACACCGATCTTTAATGACGCCCGACCCCTGAACTCGGGAGGGAGGAATGCGGCAGACGATAAAAAAGGAAGGGGGGTGATCAGTCAGTGTCGAAGATTGGGTCTGATCATTAGAAAGCAGGGGCTCAATCACATCTACAGCATCCTTTCTGTATTGCATGTTTTATTTATTTGGTTTCGCTTCAGAGGAGGAGGTTCTGGTGGAAGTGTGAAGACTTTGGATTGGTGATTGTACAGGAATAAGATGTAAAAGCTGTTTTGTAAACCTTAAAACATGTTTACAAGCACAATTTTTTTTTTCAACATCATCAACTTTATATACATATGATAAAATGTATTTTTGATTATTTTAGCCTGTATAATTAATATAACACAGTTTATTATTATTTTTTTTTTCTTTGAGAGTTGTTGATTTTATGTTCCAAACATTTTTGGCATAAAATTTGAGGTGTTATTTTATCATAAAATTATTACTTTTTTAAAAAACTTCTATGCTGATTTCGCTGAATTATATACTTAAAAACATAATGTTTTTTAAGTCAATCTAGTAACAATCTATGGGTGACTGGAATTAATTTGTAGAGAAAAAACATTGTTTAATGTTGTGATATTCTGTGATTTATTTTTCCAAATAATAACAAAAATGTAATCTGGCGATTTGATGAATTCTTTATTTTATTAATTCGAAAATAAGAATTTAAATGTCGGTTTCTTTTTTAAACTAAAGAAGGATAATTTTTTTTTTTCCTTTTAGTTGCAATATTTGTCTACGATTGACGAATTCTTTTCACAGTTTTAAATATATTATTATATACAAAATGCTTTTAGACATTTTCTTTTAAAATATTTATCAACGTACAACAGTAAAAAAAAAATTATGAACAATACGAATAAGATTTTTTAATTTGTTTAATTTATTTTTACGAAAATAGGTTAATATATTTTGGTTTTGTACGTAAATACATAAAGTTTTGCAGCTGTTATAGATATTTTGTATTTCATACACAGTAAACTGCATATGACATTAAAAAATTTACTCATAGATTTTTATCAAAAAGAATTTTCGACACTTTTTTTCTTTTTTGCTCACGCCATATAAGATAGAATAAAGTATAACACAGGATTTTCTACCTTATATCACCATGTAAGGTAGAATAAAATATAACACAGGTTTTTCTAACTAATAATTGCAAATAAAATTATAAAATATATGAATCGTATTATTTTTAATAGTAGTATATTTTTATTTTTGAATTAAGTATACAAATTTATTAAAAAAATTATGCAACACAATACAAGAAAAAGGATATGCCCTTTGTTCTTTAATACTATAATTCGTCTGTATAAAGGGAGCAATCATAAATTTTATTGTGAATTATTAAAAATAATAATAAAATCATTATATTCAGTATTTTTGATCTGTTCTTTCTAGAGAATTGCCATATTTTATAAGAAATTTTTTTGTTTGTTTCAATAATATATTAGAAATATATTTACAAAAACTATTTTAAAGATTACTTATATAAATAATCTGACAATAATGAAAAATTCAATAAGAAGAAATCCTACAATACTTATTTTACTTTTTATAGAAAAAAAAACCATTTCAATAAAAACTGACATTCAAATTTTTCTAATATTACAATAAAATTAAGAATAAAATAGAAGAGAATACTGCATACAAATTATTTAGTAAAAAAATCTAGATTGGTTTGTCACTCTGCGACCATTTTTTGCACACTTTCGGTTAATTAGACGGGGATCTACAGTTTAAGGTGGATTCCGCAAAACACCACCTTGGATTCAATATTCATAACGCCGCCAGGAAGCATGTGGCACCAAACACCAGAGCGTTAACCAATTGGCCCTCAGGCTACAAAAAGATTTTTAAAAATCCAGCAAAATTATACATTACCTGCATGTATTGCAATTTATTCTACTATAAGAAAAGTCCAAATAGTTTTGATAAAATCTACATTTGGATATCTGAATGCTTATTTATATTGAAAAATAATAATCATAATTAAATAATTTCATTACAATAAATATAATAAATTACCCACATTTTATTGTTATTGTAATAGATGATTTATGTCTGAAGGACATTGAAGGATAAGCAATGAATCAGAAATCTACTCTCATTCAATTAATTTATGAAATAGGAAAGACATGTTGTCCACACCACTAGAGTATCAATCACAGAGACAGAAAGAAAAAAACAGTTCTCAAAACTAACTTTTTGCGACCTTGTTCCTAAACTTTTCCGCATTCTGGGAAAGACGGTGATTGACGGATGACCTTTTTTAACCCTTCCTCTACTTTAATGCCATTGGGGCAGCGTCTATAAAAGGAAAGGCTCCTATTGGTCGGAGAGGTCGAGAGGGCAGGGCAAAGGTCGTGCCATTTCGAAGACCACTACCCAACATGGATCGATAATCATTCGTGATTCATTCATCCTTTGCTCAGTTCATCAACGCGCAGCAGCTTTCTTCCCTGCTTTGCAAGGGAGTGTGGCAGGAAAGCTTTCATCAGCTGCAGCAGACGGCGTTAGGGGGAAAAAAACTTTTACAGGTTTTCGTGTTTATGAGCGTGCATGTAAAATGTTTTCTCTTTGATGAAAGATATCACGATTATTCGAATGTAAAGTAATGTTATTTACAGAAAAAGTATATCACTTAATGATCTATTTGCAATGTAAGAAAATAATATTATTAATCACATATTTTGTTAACACAATAAAAATTTCTGTCCACATACTTTTTAAAAGCTTCAATTTGTTATTAATGAAATTTTATTTTCACTATATTCGCTATTTTTCCTTTGTTAATTGATGATGAAAAAAGTTGTTGCGATTCATTATTCTATTAGTTATTAGTTCTAAACGTTATTATTTTATTATTCAACTTTGCATTTTCAGTATATTGAAATATATTCAAGCATTTTCAGTATCTTGAAGTATACTGAAAATGCTTAGTGATGTGTACGCTTTGTACACCTTCATATGTATACTTTGAGATACGGAAATATGCTAAAATTAAGACAAAAAAAAAGAACTTATATTTACACATATTCAAATATTCAACTTAGAATAAAATACATTCTCAAATTGTCTGCAATGTTTTACTACTAAATCGGTATGCTGAAGTTTCGAATATATGTTGTAATAATTTATCTTTATTGTAGAACTGATTTAAATTATTCAATTAAAATAATAAAATTTTGAGAAATATATAAAATTTTTTCATAGTAGATTTTTACAGTTTCAGAGTAACTTAAAAGCTGTAGAAATTGTTTTTCATTTTAAAGGCAACATTTATAATTATAAAATCAGTATTTTTGATAATAAATATTCTTATTAGAGGAAATATCCATAAATTTGCATTTTTTTTTTCTGAGGGAGAAATAAATATTGTTTTGGAAGTGCAAACATTGATAAATAAGAATACTTTTACTTGAGCAATATCTAAACATGCTTAGTCTTGGCATTTTTATAATTAAAACATGCTCAATAGCAATTAAAACTTCAAAATTAGTTTCAGACAGTGATGCAATTCAATTAGATTATTTTTTCCTTTAAGTTTAGATACTTTTATTATAAATATTAGCATATAGAGTAGGTCGTGATTAATACTTAAGTATAGAAATTGAAACGTAACGGAAATTTTTATTTATCAAAAAAATATTTAATAAACTAATTTTAAAAAAGAAAATAATTTTAAATAACAAGTCACAATATGTGTGCAAATGCAAACAATTTGTGTTTTTGTCATATAATGGCAAATGTAACTTACATTTACTGTAAGTTATAGTTACGTAAGTTACAGTAATTTACAGTTACTGTAAGTTATAGTTACGTAAGTTACAGTAATTTACAGTTACTGTAAGTTATAGTTACGTAAATTACAGTAATTTACAGTTACTGTAAGTTAATGTACTAATGTATTTAAGTTTGACAATTTTGTTGGGCGAAAATATAAACAAAGACTACAAATCAGAATTCAGAAAATTTTAAAAGAAATGTATTCAATCTATTTAACTTATTCTTCATGTCTCTAAGCTATTAAAAGTTTGTATTGTTATGAAAACTAATATAAATAATTATTTTTAATATAATAAATACAGTTTTTATTTTTAAAAAAATTTTTTTTTTTTGTAGTTTCTGATTGTCTACAGGATAAAAAAAAAAGGAAAACCTTTAAGGGTTAAAATTTATTATATATATTAATTATAAAAATACATTATAAATGAAAATACAGCAAATTATAAATATTTATACTGATAAAATATAATTAATTAATATTTTTTTATTTCCAATGGCAAGGCAATACAAAAAGGGGGAAAATACGGAATAAAAAAGAGAAAGAAAATGTACAAAAATATTGTGCATTCTTTTTCTTTTTTATTCTGCATTTTCCCCTTTTTATATTGCATTTCCGTTGGAAAAAAAAATGTTAATTATAAATATTAATACACATTACATTCAAACCTACAACCATTCAACTTTATTTCAATCTAAATAAAGCTATTTATTATATAAAGTTTTACCCGTCTTTAAAACTACACTACAGATCCTTTAACCAAAATGTTCCTTTGAAAAATAAGGAATCATTTAAGAAAAAAGAAAAAAGTGTCCGGTCTCTTCGCGAGTGGAGAAGTTTCGATTTCTGGGTCTCGGAAGGTGTGACCTGGATTTTCGTCTATTGGATGAGTCGTCACCCATACATCAAAAGAAGATGATCTTTTTTTCATCCGATTCACTCATCCGTCCGGCGGCCAGGAACAAAAAACCGCAAATCGAAACTCAAATCAAGGGGCCGCCAGACGACTTAAAAATGAACATCGGCTTATTTCTAGATGGAGAAACCTTTTTGGAATCACTACTTCAATATTTAGTTATTTAGAACTGTTCAATTCCCAAAATACGTCTTTTAAAGGCTAAATGTAGGCTTAAGTAGGTAGAGTAAGATACAGATTGAAAGAATTGTTTCGGTAGAATTCTACAACATTTGTTTAATTTAATGATTTTTTTAAGCAAACCTACAATCTTATTAATGCAATCCTTCAAAAGGATATATTTAATCGGACTTCAAATTTAAATCGTTTTATATGAGAAAATCATCATCATAACTGGCTCGGCAGCCCGTTGTGGCTTTGGTCTTTATTAGAAGATCCAGCCAGGCTGTTCTCCTCTTGGCCGTGGACCTCCAGTTTTTTATCTTAATAACATTAAAATCTGAGTCTAAACAGTCGCCCCATCTCTTTTTCGGTCTTCCCCTTGGTCGTTGTCCAAAAGGCGTTACATTGAAAACCTTCAAAGCAGCTCTATCCCTTTCCATTCTCATGAGATGAGTTTATCCATTTCCATGACATTCTGTTCAGTTTAACACATTTTAGAATGTCAATATCTCTAAAAAGTTTCTAAAATTTAAAATTGTATCTTCTTCGCCAATTTCCATTGTCATGGATACCACCAAAAATAGTTCATAGCACTTTTCTTTCAAAGATTGCTAACATTCTCTCTACTCTTGCTGGTGACCATGTTTCAGATGCATATGTTAATACTGGTCTTATATAAGAAAACCCGATAGATAATAATTTTAGAAAGCATATAAACACAGAACGGAAATACTATCTTCTCATTCCTACAGTAAAAAGTCTTCAATGTATAAACACTAATATTAACACGTACACACTTGATTTAAAGGCTTACGTAGGTAGATAAAGTAAGATACAAATTGAAAGAATTGTTTTGGTAGAATTTTTAATACAGTTATTTAATTTATGAATTTTGTAAGCAATCTTCCATTATTAAAGAACTTTTTCAAAAGGATATATTTAGTCACATTTCAACTTTAAATCGTTTTATATGTGAAAAACTGATAGATAATAATTATAGAAAGCAGTGAAACTAAGAACGGTAATACAATCTTCTCATTCCTACAGTAAAATATCTTCAATGCATAAACACTAATATTAACATGTACACACAACCTTTACATCCAAATCTACAACCAATAAACTTTATGCAATAAACAGCTGTATTTAGAGTCTGTTAATGTGTTTATATGTTAGGTGTTAATATTATATTGAAGGTAAAATAAATTATCTGGAAAGATGGTAACAATGTAATTTTTAAACGAATTAGTTGTTGTTAGCGTCATACTGGACCATTCAGCCAGTATTTAAACAACGTTAACGCAAATTAAATAATAAGAAATATTTCTATTGTCATTTCCATAATTTGTTTTTCATTTTTAAATTGAAAAAATAAATATTAAAGATTTAAAATGAAACAATCGATTTCGATATTTTATAATTGTTTCCAATATGAGGAACTTGATCCCCATCTGATTGGCCACTGATATGGTTGAATAGTAGATTTAACATTTCTATTTCATACACTGGAGAGGGGCAAGAAAATGTCTTTTTTGTGGAATGATGACTGATTGCTGCTCTGCATTCGCTTGTATAGGTTCAGTTTGGTTTGTCGCTCTACGGTCATCGTATGCATACACTAAATAGGCAGGGACCTACAGTCGCGTGTTTAGGAGAAAAATCTAAACAACCTAGTGTTTAGGTGAAAAATCCAAACAGCAGTTCGATTATTGAGGAGAGATTTTCTCGCACGATTTTTATTGATTCTACTCATTTTTCATAACAGTTGCCACCCTATATAGTTGCGAACATACAGTCTTCCTTTTGTATGGTAGCTTATGTGCTCTACCAACAAATCTCAACTTAAAATATACGTTGTTGTTCAAGTAATCCGATTTGATCTGAATTTATTCACTACTAAGAATTATTAGATTCAAAATTACTCAAGGAGAACGTACTAAAGAGTTAAGTGCTATACTACATCCACTTTAGTTCTTACAATAATTTAGAATAAATGTTATTAGAAAAAGCATTTGGGAGACGTGGGTTTTCATTCTCCGATGTTACACATAAAAATTTAATGGAATGATTTAATTATTGTATCCATCATGAAAAATAAATTTATTGAGAATCATATACATATAAAATCATATATATAAAATCATATACATCATAATAGACGGAAAATATTTATTAGTGGATTTTTGAATTGAATTACCCAAATCAAGGATCCAATATCAGGTCTTCTTCAGTTAACATAATGATTTGAAATATCATCCTTTCATTAAATAAAACTAAAAAATCTCAATCCATAAAAAAAGAAACAATGTATTCCACATATTGTAACAAGTTTATAATAGGCCGTTCCCCAAAAAAACAACCGCTGATAATAACTGACCGTGGCCATCGCCTAACCGCCACAATATCAGCACATCCCCTGAGGAGATGCATGCTTGTGTAAAGCCAAGAAATCACTTTTATCCTCGGCCACCGCTCTGCTCCACCCCCACCCAACACCCCCCTCGGAGAATTTCGCCCGAAAGAATTGAGTGGGCAGTCCGAAAAAGCTAAAAGAAGGAGAAAGACGAGCTAAAAGAAAGAAAGACAGATAGGAAAAAGAAATATGGAGATTGGAATCAGGCGATCGGTCCACTAAGAATAATGAAAACGAGAGAAAAAGGGGGGTTGGGGGGGACAGGGTAGTCAGAGAGAGAAAAAAAGTCATTCACTGCGATAATTGAATCACGGGGAAGAGATCTAGTCTGTATCTATAACGAGCATTGGCCCCGCCCCAAAGCGTGCGGAATGAAATGAGATTGTAACCTCATAAGTTGACGGTTCACCACTGCACAACGATAGGAATGCGGTATAATAATAAATAAAGTTTAGATTGTTAAGATGAATAAGGTTTGCATGTCACATTGATCACTCTGCGCAATCAAGAACTTATTCAGATTAGCTGATGGGATGAGACTGGAGGTTTTAGCCAGTGTGGTGTCATCAGAAAACTAATAGAAAGGTCACTAACATTTTTTTTCCTTGGACTCAATGTTTTTTTGTCTTTTATCAGTTATGATTTATAATGATTTGATTGCAATCAAATTGAATTTAATTTAACTATTTCATGGATAATGGGTAATATGCTGGTTAACCGTAATAATTGAAGTTGATTGAGATTAATTAGAAATGAGATGAGAAGAGTTTTACTAGTACGGTGCCGCAATAAAATAATAGGTTTATGATTTATAACAGAGATAATAATTTGATTACATTCAAATAGGGTTTAGTTTAATAATTTCTTTAATAATCGGTAACGAACAGGATAATTATAATAATTATCATTAATTGTGGTTAGTTGATGCAATGAGACTGGTATGTTTTATTAGTATGGTGTCACAAAAAAACAACAAAATAATAAAGGTCACTACATTTTTTTTTTTTCCTGGATGCAATACTATTTTGTATTTTATTAGTTAGGATTTATAACAAATATAATAATTTATTATAATCAAATAGAATTTAATTTAACTATTTAATAGACAATTGATAATATGCTGGTTAATAGTAATAATTGGAGTCGACTGAGATTAATTAGAAATGAGATGAAAAAGGTTTTACTAGTATGGTGGTCGCAATAAAATTTGTTGTTTTATGATTTATAACAAAGATAATAATTTGATTGCAGTCAAATAGGATTTAGTTTAATAATTTTATTAATAATTGGTAACGATCAGGATAATTATAATAATTATTATTAATTATTGATTAGCTGATGCAATGAGACTGGTATGTTTTGTGAGATGCATGGTGTATGGTGTAATGAGATGTATTGGTGTCACAAAAACTAATAGAAATTCACTAACTTTTTTTCCTGAAAGTAATGCTAATTTGTCTTTTATCAATTATGATTCATAGCAAGTATAATGATTTGATTACAATCAAATAGAATTTAATTTAACTATTTTTTGGATAATTGCTAATATGATGGTTAATAGTAATAATTGGAGTTGATTGATATTAATCAGTAATGAGATGAGAAGTGTTTTATACGGTGCCGCATAAAAATAATAGTTTTGTCTTTTGTAGGTTTATGATTTATAACAAAGATAATAATTTGATTATTGTCAAATAGGAGGGTTTAGTTTAATAATTCCATCAATGATTGGTAACGAGCAGGACAATTATAATAACTATCATTAATTCGGATTACTTGATGCAATGAGATTGGTATGTTTATTAGTATGGGGTCACAGACAACTAACATGAAGGCCAACAACATTTTTTTTTCCCCTGGATGCAATGCTATTTTGTCTGTAATCAGTTATGATTTATAATGATTTGATTACAATCAAACATAAGTTAATTTAATTATTTCATGGTAATGAGTAATATGCTGGTTAACCGTAATAATTGGAGTTGATTGAAATTAATTAGAAATGAGATGAGAGGGTTTTACTAGTATGGTATCGCAGAAAATAGTAGTTTTATCATAGGTTTATGATTTATAACAAAGACAGTAATTTGATTAGGGTCAAATAGGGTTTGGTTTAATAATTTCAGTAATAATTGGTGACGAGCAGGATAATTATAATAATTATTATTAATTGGGATTAGTTGATTCAATGAGACTGGTATGTTTTATTACACTACATACTGATGTACTACACTGTCACTACATCTTTTTTCTGGATTCATGCTATTTTATAATTTGTAGGTTTATGATTTATAATAAATATAATAATTTGATTACAATCAAATCAGTTTTAACTTAACAGTTTCAATAAAAATTGGCATCGTGGTGGTTAATTATAATAATTAGCACTGATTGATATTAGTTGATACAATGACATTGTCGGGTTTTACTAATATAATAAAACCAGCCATTCTCATTTCAATCAACTAATCTCAATCAATGCTATGAAGAATGAAATTTTGTCTTTCGCAATTTGGTGTTGATTTTATTAAGTTAAATAATTTGAGTTCAATCAAACAGAACTAAGTTAAAAATTTCGATATTAATTTTCAATGTGCCAGTTAATTATAATAACTGCCATTTATCACTTTTTGCAAAGAACTTATTGAGATCAGTTGATTATTTATAACTAGTATAATAAGTTTATTGCAATCATATGATATTGCTAATAATTGCTATACTAAATAGCTGCATGCGGGAAAATTATAATAAAAATTACAATATAAATTGGCAATGCATAATTGTAAAAAAAGTTTTTTTTTCTGATTTCAAAGGGAAAGAATACATTCCAATGTGAGACTTTTGGATAAAAGCATTTAATTTTTGAAAAATTTAAAAGCATTTAAGTTTTATCAAAGAATTTTTGCCACCTATATATTTAAAATTCTTAGGAAATAACTTCTTTAAGATCATAAATACAACACTATAAAAATAACTGATTCGAATTTTTTTCATAACTAATTAGTTCACAATTGTTATATTAATTAGTTCATAATAATAAAATATTATTTATGAAAAAAATTATTAATCTGGTAAAACTTCATGGAAAAAGCTATTGATTTATTTTATTAAGGAAAAGAAGGGAACACATGTAAGATAATTCAAAGGAAACTCATATAAGAAGGGAACTCATAGTAAGTAATAAGATAATTTAGTTTAACAAAAACCGAATGACAGATTCGATTATGACAATGCATCAACAACTGTCAGATTGGAAATGAAGATAATAGAGAAGATCTTAATTGTAATCTCAAAAACTATTATGCAGACAGAAAAACTAGATTCCTTTATTTGAATCAAGCGAAGACTGTTGTAATTATGAAATCATTAATCATTAAAAAAAAAAAAAAAAAAGCAGAAAAAAATTTTGAAAGACCTAAAAATAAATCGAAACATGCACAAGCAACTCAACTATAACGTTTTAATTAGGAATCCAATATAAATTCCGGACATAGATCAGGAAATATCGAATTTCATATTATTAGACACAAAAGCCTTTCTGCCGAAAACTCGTTTTAAATTTAAATTGCATGATAATGACTGAAACGCCATTACGTTCTCGGGCAACCTAATCAGTCCGCTCATCTTTAATGGAAGAACTCACATTATCCATATAGACGAGAGCACCCCAATAATCAAAAAGGAAAAAGAACCACGCGCTTGTAAAACAAAACACAAAAAGAAAAAGAAAAAAAGGGAACCGGGAAAAACTTTTAAAGTAAAAGGTTGAAATGAGTTTAAAGAGAAGGGTAATTGCGGTTGCAGCGGAAACATTTATAATTAAAAAATGACACGAGTTTTAGAATTAAAGCTTCGAAGGAAACAAGCAGGCAATTACGAATTGAGTGCATTGCTAATGTGGAGAGAGCCATTTTAGAAGTTAATCTCGCGGTCTCTTTTTTCTGATGCACATGCTCGAATAAGCGTATTTTGAAAAGGGAAAGGTTTCCCATAAAGTTCACTTTATCGCCCTCTCAGTGGACTTAAAACTTCTCTGGATAGATTCAGATTGTCTAGCGAAAAACTGATGTGATTTTCAGCAAAATAATTTGGAACTTTCAATATATTTCCATCACAAAATAAGTAAATAAATACTTATAATAAACAGAAAGTTAGTCAAAAATATTTCACTGAACAGAAGTGAAAATGAAAAACTGTATTTATTTGCAGTTTCATAATGCCACAAATTTACCAGGATTCAATAATTACATGTAAACCATGAAATAGAATTAAGTCATATTTCAAAGACACCAAGTTCTTATAGCCCCAAGAATATCATAGTCACCAATAAAAATAATAATACACAGTTTTCTACTAATAAAATTCTCATTTACAATATTTATTTCAAGATTCTATCATAGCTAAATGAACCCCCAACTTAGATTAATCCGAAAATCGTATTTTCTTACTATTTGTTTTTGGTTTTGGTTTGTCACTCGTCATTTTTTGTACACTCTGGGTTAATTAGACCGGAAACTACAGTTTAACGGGGATTCCGAACTACTAACTAACATCCGTGTCATTTATACTAAAAACATCCATTCAGGACTCGAATCTGGTGGTGGCATGGTACCAGTGGCTACCAGTACCAGCCTGTGGTACCAAATACCAGAGAGCTGGCAATTGGCCATCAGAACCATATGTTTTTGGAGGGGTTACTTTCATGATTATTTTAAAAATGTATAAAACCCTAATTTTTCATGGATTTTTTGTAAAGTTCATGATTTTTTGTGAAAGTTTTTCTATCATTTAAGAAAGACAGATTTTTCCCAATTATTAATAAATTTCTGTTACATTTTTGACAAAGTCACAGACCTTATATTAGAAAAACATGAGATTTATACATGATACACAAATGCACTCTTTAAAATAACATTTAAAATTCTATAAATATTTTCTATATTTATGCATGTTTTTATAGAAATATTTAAGTAAATAATTCGACTTGTACATGTATTAAAGTTATATGCTAATATACTAATACTTTCTTGCTCTCTCTCTCTCTCTATATATATATATTATATTAGTTGTACTTTACGTTTTTTACCAAACTTTTTACTAAAGTAATATTATATATAAATATATATATTACCTTAATAAAAATTTTGGCACTGTCAATTATTTTATTTTTATAACATTAAAAAAAAATTTTAATATTAAAGTGATAAAAAAATTAACATAAGCAAAAATTTTCATTTATTGTCTGTAAATATCATACTGTTAAAATGTTAAAAAAAATAGTCATATATTGAAGTTGTTACATAAATATCTTGATAAGTTTTTTTAAAATTAAAATTGAATTCATTTTCGTTGAAATTAAATTTGTTTGTCGCATTAAGACTTTATGATTTTAATTTATCGTTACTATAATTTTTATATAAACTTAAAAAAACTTCATGTTTAATTAAAGCCCTATTTGAATCTTCTTTTTGAAAAACTGATTTGAAATAAAATAATTATTTATCATTTAAAAATGTTTAATTCATTACAAAAAATTATATTTTCATGTTCATATTTATTCATGTCTAATATTAAAATAGAGTAGCTGGATTATAGCATTCTCTTTGGATGTTTCAAGACAATGAAAATATTCTCTTTTTAACCGCCAAATAGTTCGCCAAGAAAGGCGAATTTTTAGCTGACAGCAACCCAGCTTTCAAATACTAATCAAAGTATCTTGTTCGTTAAAGAATGTCAGCAACCTTCAGACATGCATTCCATTATTAGTTAATTTATAAAGAATAGCGTCCCAAATTGTCTTTAAAATTCTTGTTCTTTTGATTACTTTGCATGGATTTTAAACCGAATTTTTTCCTTCTTTTGTTCCTTTGGTTCGTTATTTCTTCTACCCTTAAAACATGTGTTCTGAGAACCATTTAGAAAGTCTGTAATTAGATTTAGAATTCAAATTGTTCCCTTTAAAATTAATCTCTAATCTGTTTTATTTATTTTTTTCTTCCTCGTGGAATAGTAATTAATCGACGTTAATTCCCAAAAGATATTTCTTCCGTGCCCAAGCTTGGATCAAAGGGAAAAATGAAAAAATTCAGAATTACATTACGATCACTCAATTTCTTGACTGTTGTATTTAAACGTAATTTAATTCAAAAATGGCTCTTTTTGAAGTGGAAATAAAAAGTGATTTGTTCTCTCGTTAATGATGATTTTTAAGAGACTTTTATAGAAAATACGGTTACAGTTAATTTAGAAAATTTGTTCCACTTTTTGGTTTTGAAATGTTCGAGCATTTTGCAATCTCAGGATTATGAATAAATATAAATTTGTTTATCAAAATAAATTGACGAAGTCGATTTTTTTCTTTTATGTTAATTTAAATTGTTTTATTTTAAGTCATTGTAAATATTAACGAGAATAATCTGATTTTTAAGACCCCGCTGCTGCAAATTTTGGAAAGTAACTATGTTTGGAATTAATCCATAATATTTAAGATTGTTCAAATTGTTTCTTATGCTGTATATATAATTACTAAATAAGCTCTTCAGTAATCAATAAATATCATTTTATTAAAAAAAGAAAGTAATTCCAGCTTAAACAATTTCACCGAATCACAACAAAATATTTTTCTGCGAAAATGTTATTTTATAATTAAACAGCTTAACAAAACATATTAGAATTACTTGAAATATTGTAAGGAATTTTCAATTAAACTCAAACAATTTAAAGTTAATAGGATTAATTAATTTCTGAATTCTCGAAATAAATTAAAAGTTCAGAAAATTTTTCAATTCACAAACAATTCAATTCACTTGTATTTGAAAATTAATCCCTTATATTTTTGAAATTTAATTTTAAAAAAAAGGCCATACAAAATAAAACTAGATTTCATAGACTTACAACAAATAATTTTATTAAATATAATTATTAAATTAATACGTTTTCTTAACCCATCACTTTAAATATTTAAAAAAAATGTTATAAATAAAGAATCATGTTATAGAATTGGTTTTTATTTCAATATTGAAGAAGGAGCTGTACTAGTTACAGGTAAATCGAGCTTACTAATATAAAATTCTCCGAAATAAAGATATTTTTCAGTTAAAAAAAAATCTTCTTTGTAAAATAATTAATAAATTACCTCAGCTAAATGATATCAAATTATAAATCATTGAACTTCAATTAAAATGTTTCCAAAAATCATTCTTGTTATCTTTAAAATTATTAACTTTACAAAATAAGGTAATCTACATTGCATTAGCTTAATGAAATTGCACACTTTAATAAATATTGTATCATACAAAATACTAAATAATATCATAATTTATTGAAATTATTAGTGGTGATTGCGACAGAGTGTCTCGTATCTGCAGTCAGATTGTCGGGTCAGATTTTTCCAGATTTTTTTCAATACGACTCTCAAATAGGACTGTTTATCCTAATAGACGGCCCAGTAGGTACTATTTCTCCGATTTTTTTTCCTGTTGCTGTAATATAACGGTGCTTCTGCGTTGCATCTTCGTTGCTAACATTGAATCCTAACTAATTAACTCCCCAGCATTACAGTCCATTTTGGACCTTGGCCGTCCTAACATTACGACTCCAAAGTCGTCTGTCTCGAGCTTTGGTTTTTCAATTTGTGATCTTTAGGTTTTTCAGATCCTTTTCCACCTGGCACTAAGAATCCAGAAAAGTAAGCCGAATAATAAATGATAATAAAACACATTGTATGCATATGATCTTAATGAACAATTAGCGGCTGATTGGCTAGAGTTCTGGTCTTTGGTATCCCAGGCTTCAGCTTCGAATCCTGGTGGTGACACGGATGTTTGTCAGTGGTTTGGAATCCATGTTAAACTGTAGGTCCCTATCTAATTAGACTAAAGTACACACAAAATGACCATAGAGCGACAAACCAAACAGATAATGAACAATTAAGAAATACACATTTTTTAAACGGTGATACACATAAAACTTCAAACGAAATTGCATACAACATCAATAAGTTCCTATTCAGTTTTACATGAACTAATTAACTTCCTGTTACTACAACCCATGTTGGACCATAACAATACAACTACAAAGTTGTCTGTCTCAAGCTTTGGTTTTTCAATTTGGGATCTTTAGGTCCTTCAGATCCTTTTCCACTTCATCAATCCATCTCTTTTTTGGGCTTCCCGTTTTCTTTGGCCTTGTCTCTTTCCCTTGAAAATCTTCTTCTGTGCATCGGCTGTCGTCCATTCTCTCTATGTGTCCTGGCCATTGCATTCTCTCTGACTTTGTATAATTTATGATATCCTTTTCTCTAAACAATTTGGCAATTTCATGATTGGAACGCGTCCCCCAAACATCACTTTCTCCTATAGGTCTAAATATAGATCTTAAAATCATCCTGTCCTAGGTTATCAACATCTTCTCCTGCTTTTGAGTAAGGTTCAGGTCTCTGACCCACAACTGTTTGTCTGATTATACTTTTATACACCCGCCACTCCGTTTTTTCGTGTTATTACTTTAGAACTTATTAGCTTTTAAACAGCAAAGAAACTGGGATTTCCTGTATTTAACTTTTGTATAATCTCTGGCACGATATCATTATTTTCTGTGACAATTCAACCCAAATATTTAAACTCCATAACTTTTTCAAACTTTATCTCCTCATTTATCTTTAGTTCAGTGTCTGTATCAATTCTTCTACAATTCAAGTTCATGTATTTGGCTGTTTTTATATTTATTTACAGATAAAAAATGCTGGCTTCTCTGATCAACCCATTAAAAGATTCAATCAGTGGATCTTTACTTGTTGTTATCAAAACCACACCATCGACAAAAGTCAAAACTGCTTAATTCTATTAAAAATCGTACCACCTCTATTTTATATAACATTGAATCCACAATAAAAAAAAAAATATCTTTGAAATGATAACCTTAGAAGTGACAATAAAAAATATTTAAAATTCTAGAAAGACATTAATTAATGAGGATGTTAATTACAGTTTTGAGGTATAATTGGTTTTTGAGGTATATGGGTTATAGTGGTGTTGTGCCGATAATAGCACCTTTGTTTTTATTAAACTGCAAAATACTCGATGGAAATAAAATGCTACTATCTATACGAAGTGCTACGATGTAAAAAATAAACATTGTATCATTAAAATTAACTAATGAAGATGTTAATTACAGTTTTGAGGCATAGTGGGTGTAGTGGCGGAGCCTTTGTTTTATTAAACTGCAAAATACTGGATAAAAATAAAATGCTACTATCCATACTAAGTGCTACGATGCATAAAATAAACATAGTATCATTATGAAAAGGTACAGAGTGGATCAATACCATAACTTATCGCTTTAAACCCTTTACTCCTCTATAAAGGCGAAAAAAAGAAAAAAAAAAATAGGCTCACTTTATTTAGGAAGGAGGCTCATCGATGACTAAACGGGGGAAAATGAATAAAAGCCGCAAATCCAGACCGCAAGCCCAATCCACTGCGGCATTAAACTGCAACAACAAAAATCGTGAAAGGCGCATCGTCACGCGTGATTATTCTGCTCACGTTCCTCATTCAAAAGACCCATCATTAATCCAACGTGAGTCCCTATCCCGGATGCTTAGAGACATCAACTAGTCAGTCTATCACTCAAAAAAAGCAAAAAGCAATCTTAATGGACAAGCAGCAGCCCTGTTCTTTGAAGATAAGTTGCTCTTGCTGCTTGCTTCGGCTTTGCCTTTTTGCTTTACCTTTTTTTCATATTTACTTTTTTACTTATTTTTTTACTTCTTCTTCTTCTTGAAACTCTTTGAGCCCATGCCAGGGTGACAAGGTGTCACCGAGTAACACGTGCACGCGGGCTCACAGATAAATCTTCTTTGCTTTTTGCAGGCCAATCACATGAGTTGGATTGGGGAACGTATACCAATATTTGGACTAGTGCGTGTAAGTCAGTGAATTATAACGAGAACATTGTTTTGGAAGGGGGGGGGGAGGGATAATAAAGAAGACCAAGTAATGGAAAGGATGTTAATGGATTGTTTCTGGATTGTCTTCTTTAACAAGGTTATTAACAGAGTGACAAATTATGCTTCAGGCGCGTAGTGATTATTAACATTCGAAGTGTTTGTTAGATGTAGTTGGGAAATTGAGTAATGAATGTGATTTCGATGTTTAAAATAATGTTTTGAGGATGCTTTATAAATATGAGATAATGTTTAATGTTTTTTTATTCAATTTCCCAAAAAATATCCATTGATTAATGATAGTGTATCTATCGAATTTGTTATAAAATAATAACAAGTTAGGCTAAAAAACAGCAAGAATAAATATAAGCTTTTTGTGACAGAATCGAAAATAATGCATCTTACCTTTAATAATTTATCATGTTTATGTTTAAGTATTAAAATAATTTATCAATTATGTTATTAATAAATTAAAAGTTACTAATAAGTAATCAATAGTATTTATCCTTAAGAGTTTCATCAAATTGAGACAAATTACCATTTGAAATTAAAATTGAAATTTCAATATTCTTTTAAATAAAGATGTTGATTATTCAGCCATGCATTATTATAGTTGTCCTGTGCAAATAAGAAATAAGTTTGATTTGGTTTGGTTTGATGTGTCGCTTTACGATCATTTTTTACACACTTTACGGCAATTAGACCGGGATCTACATTTTAGCGAGGATTTCGAACCACTAACAAACATCCGTGCTACCACCAGGATTCAAATCTGAAGCCTATGGTACCAAAGGCCAGAGCGCTAGCCAATTGGTCTTCAGCTAAAATTAGCCATTCAACTAATTGGCCACTGGCTCTCCTACTAACATTTCTTACATTCTGTTGGTCATAAAATAAGGGTGTAAATTATTAACTCAATTATACTTAAAAAATTAATGTAAAAGAGACATTTTTATTAAATTTTATAATTGCAAACAATAATATTCTATTAATTTAAGTGATAATAAAAATTATTC
The DNA here is from genome assembly GCA_021605075.1 of Caerostris darwini. NCBI lineage: Eukaryota > Metazoa > Arthropoda > Arachnida > Araneae > Araneidae > Caerostris > Caerostris darwini. Next base: position 119,793 of record BPLQ01015250.1, read on the forward strand.
ATTAGTGAATTCGTAAAACCGTCTTTCGACTATGAACATGCAAAAAGTTCACATTTGAGAGTTTCTAAAGACATCTGTTTTATACTGTACCAGATTTTAAATTTTCACAAAATGGGGGCATGAATCAAAATATACTTGGAATATTTTATAAACAATAAATTTAAAAACTTTTACATACATATTTTTTAAATTTGCATTATTGCTAATTACAGGTATTTGAATGTTTTGTAAGAATTCAATACACAAAGTAATTTTGCTCACAGTGAACAACATTATTATGCTACCCATAATTTTAAATATGTGATGGAATTTTGCTTAATGGCAATGTATGGCTTTTTAAATAACTGCCATTGAATTATGGTGTGATGGATAATAAAAGATTATTGATTGAGTGGTTTACTTTAAGAAAAAAAGGAAGGAAAAAAAATCAAAGAAAAAAAGAGAAGATAATTGAAAACTACAAAGTAGTAATTTATAAATTGATGGCTATCCTATTTACTTGTTTTATCCTTAAGTAAGACATTCTCTGCTTAAAAAGAAATTATATTAATCGATATTTCGTTTACTTCTATTTTGAACACTTAAGAAAATTGAGATTATACATAAATTCGTCTCAAGATCTTAGTTTTGGTACTGAATAGATAGATTTTACGAATTATCAAGTAAATGAATTACCAAATGATTTTATGAAATAAAATAATGAATTATCAAATCAAGTCACAATTTAACTTAAAGAAGATCGGAATAAAATGTTGCAATTTTGAAGTATATTTTGAGAATTTCGATATTTTTAATAAAGGCAATTAAAAATATTACACATTAAATATTGCCACTTTTAGAACGTAAAAATGAAATCCCTATGACGATTATAACATTATCCAAATACTTAGACAACAATTTTTTTTTAAATTTTTTAGAAATTTAATAAATCAACATAATAATTCAAATTTTAAAATTAATTTCATAATAAAAATAATAATGCACAGCATATATATTAATTATAAAACAGCTAGAAGCGATGGTATAAGTTTCTACACATGTATTTTCTAATTTCCCAATATAGTATTTGGCTATCATATGGTATTATAATAAATAGACATAGTGAATTTTTAAGTATCAATTTTTTATTTTTTGGTATGATTAAATGAAATTTAAATTATAGCATCGTCATTGTTATATGACTATGGTTCTAAATTATAACTGCTGTATCTAAGCACTAGTTTGAAACTCGTAAAAATTGTTGACCCATATTTAGAGAATGATTTAGCCTAGATATATTTGCGATTCCATGTACAATTTGGATCCATTTGCTCTTTTGCAACTTTGATGTTATTATATTGATTCAACACTCTAATTTACATTTATTATTTTTTTTTTCATCCCGATCCATCATCCCTTGAAACTCCCTAAATAGTACAGAATAGGTGATAACCAAATAGATGGTCATCGAGATATTATAGTCTTTGGGTTTTACTCAGGTCTATTGTGAATTTTTTTTTTATTTGATAATAGGAAGGTTAGTTCTTATATATCATTGTATATTATTGATGTGTTTGGTTTTATTTATATTTATATTTTATTATTTATTATTATATATATAACAACCATTAAAATTAGATACAATTAGTAATCATCTTAACAGTAAATATTTTTTTTAAATACATAACTATGCTTTGAAACTATTTTAATTGCTTATTTCAATATACGATTTTAAGAAAAACTTAAATGCCTTGATTAAATAATGCCAAATAAAAAGATTGTAGCAAAATATAAATTTTATTTATAGATCATAAGGATATTTATTTATATTTGTACTCAAACTCCAATTTAAATATAAAAAAACATTAACAGTCTAATGAATTTGATGTTCAAAAGATTGTTCAATTATTTAAAAGAATGTTTAATTTATTTTAAAACAATTAAAGACAATTATTAAATTCAAGTAAACGACACTTTTGATTTGATTTGTACTAATCTCCAAGAAATATGGAAAAGTTCCCTAACAGCTCACTTTATCCACAAAATGAACTTAAAAAAAACTTCCACTACCTTTTTAAAATAAACATCATATATGAGGAAATACCACAAGTCTTCAGACAGATGACAACCCCAACCCCCCTTTTTTTTTTCCTCCAGTACTATTTGTGCTACCAGTCTAATCTCTGAAACAGTAGACCTAATCCTTTTCATGTAAAAGCCTTACCAACAACAAATTCGGAGATCAGGAAAAGAGGAAGATATTGAAGACAGAAAAAAAAAAAAGAAAGAAAAAAGAAAAAAAGAAAAAGGAAAAAGAAATCGTGGTGAAAAGTGGAGCGGGGTTGAGCATCAGAATCAGGAAACTTCTATGTTCAGTTTTGCTGCTGTTGGTGGTAAGTTCTATCTTCCGACAAAAGCCAGTCTTTACTTGGGTTGGAAAGCAAAAAAAGGATTTGGGAGAACGGGAGGCGATGTTATGAAAACACACCAAGTTGCAATTACTTGATTCCTTGAAGTAAATCTCCCAACCCACCAGGGAGGATTAGCGGGAGTAATTTTGCGTTCTTAAGTCCCCCACTAGATTTTTGCTTCTATTTAAATAGCGGCGGTGTTTTGGCGGAAGGCTTTGCAACTCGTTTTCTATATTTTCTTCAGAAATTTTGTTTATTTATTTAGTATTTATCTTCTTCCTTTCCCTTTTTTTTCTTGGGTTTGATAAATTTCCAAGGAGTTATATTTCAGCCCCGTGCTTACTTACTTACTTGCATGCTGTATCTTTACTTAGATGGCTTATAGTGAGTTGGGTTCTGGTAAAATTTTGTGCGAAATTTTGAGATCGGAGAGTGAGCAATATTCTTTAGGATTAAGAGTTTTGCTGGAGATGTTTTAAAAATGTCGTGATCGGAGTTTTCAAAACTTCAATTACGTATTGAGGGGGTTTTATTTTTTGGAATAATCAAAATGAATATCTTATATAAAAGTACTGTTTCATTTAAAGTATCGAAATATATGTACAATTTTTCAGCAAGTAAAATCTAAAAAACTTTTTTAGTAAGTATTATAAGCTGAAAGAACTTTTAAGTTTTGTTTTATTACACACAGTTTAACGCCATTTTACTCTTACAAAATTTCAAAAGTTTGCCATGTCGTTTACTGTTAATAATAAATGAGAAAACAAAATGCAATAGCAATATATTTTAGCATTTAGCAAGTATTTATCGTCAACAATATATTTTAGATGTATTTAAGTGCCAAAACAATAGATCTAATAATAAAATAATTTATATTAAAGTATTATAAAATATTTTTTTTGTTTCTTGTATTTAAATTTCAGTTTTATTTATGTGTTTTGTTTCCAATAATTAAAGGAAAATGAGAAAAATTGTTATTGGGAACTTTTTTTATTAATGTGAAATTAATAAAAATTTTTAAAAATTCAATAAATAAATTAGGCTCAAAAGGCTTATTTTAGGTTTGTAAATATAAAATAAGGAAATATATTTAAAAACAGTATCCGATTTCAATGTAGAATTCGTTTTAATGTATTTCCACTATTAGATGAGCATTTTTTAAGGTTTCTTTGGTTACAAATATTTGCATTTTATATTATTGATACAAACTATTCAAATCTCTTATAATAGACACATTTGCTAAATATTGTTTGTCGAAGAAATATTAAAACAATTCACCAAGTTTGTTTACAAATCAAATCGCATTAAATAAGCTCTGGGTAGAAAATCTATCAATTAGAATAGGAATTTAATAAATCGGAAAACAAATTATTTCTTAAAAACTATATCATTAATTAAACTAATAATTAATAACGATAGACAGAAAACAAAAGAAGATATCTCAAAAATGAAAGCAGCTCCCATTAACAATGAAGCTTGCCCATCTTAGTAGCTCACCATTAATTCTTAAATAGATCATCATCACGAAAATTTTAATCTAGTATTATAATGTATTTCTGTAAATATTTTTTGTTATGGAATAATTCTTGTTTTCTTTTCCTCACCAATAAAAAGGAATAAAATTCAAGCATAATACAAAATCACAGGGAATGATCGACAAAAAATACCGCAAATTATCTCATAGAAAACAAGTATCTTTCAACGCGGCTTGCCCACTTTAAAATATCATATAATTAATTTTTAAATGCATTATTCCAAAAAATGTAATTCTGTATTAAAATGTTTACTAATTAATAATCATTGGTCAATAATAATTTTATAGGACCACCATAATTTTATGGTTTAAAATGTAAACATCAAACAAAAATCTTGCAACATTCTATCTATAGCCACAACAACTTTTTCAATCTCAATTATTATTTGTCTACAGTAAAAATAACAAGTTTAAGTGAAGAAGTTTTTTTTTGTTCTTTTTCTAACAATGTATCTCTCCAATATAAAGATTCCATTCAATGCATTCCGATATTTCACCATGCACTTATTGCAGAACTATGAGCTATTGCTCTTTGACTACAGATAAAGAAGGGGAAAAAAAAAAAAAATACCAAAAATTCGCACACGAAACAAAGAACGACAGAGAAAATTACGAGAAGACATCTCAAAGAAGACGAACGGCTCCCATTAACAACAAGAGAACAAGGCTTGCCCGCCTTGGTACCACACCATTAATTCCCTAATGGCAGACGACAAAAACGCACGTGTCGTCTGCCCATCAACCTCCCCCCTATCGGGGACCGCCCCATGTTCCCACCCGGAACACAAAGTCGGCTAAAAGGCTGTTACACTGGAGAACAAAATGGTCCGATTGCACTGGTTAGATATCATCTTCTACCTCATTACATTTGGTTTCGTAAATAAATGTACAGGATGGAAGAAAAATTTCTGGAGATCAGGGCTAAGTTAACTGGAGCGTGACCAAGAATTGATGAATTCAGTCTTTAAAGTTTATCTGTAGAATGCTCAATGTACGGCTTGCTTTTTTTTAAGTATCATGGAATGGATTTAGAAAAAGATTCGCTAAAAAAACAATTGCTTAAGATTGGCTAACTTTTAAATAGTCCAGCATAGAAGAAAAATCAGTTTCTATCTGGTTTCGTGTCTTTTAATTTTTAATCATAAAATTTTATTTTAGATTTCTAAAATAAAATTTTATGTAAAAAATAATTTTCTTATAACAAATATTTAAAATTAGTTACCATATTCGCATATGTATAACTATAAAAAAAGGCATTGACTTTAAAATCTGACATTGAATTAATAATTTTTAAAATGATTCTATGTAATATGTATTTCGAAATTTCTTCCTCGTTTTGTTTTGAAAATTTCAAAATCAGGTTTACATTTCAGACATTTGTAATATTTGTATATTAATACTCGTAATATTTGATTGTTTTTTTTTAATAAGAGACAAGTATTATTTCATTTAAACACCAATTTAAAAATAGAAAATAAAATTTTTAATTTACATCTTAGTTTTTATTTTTTTTAAAATTCCTTTTATCCATTTCGAAACATTTAATTATTATTTTATATAAAATAAATACCATTTTCTAGTTAAAATATTATGAAATTTTATTAAAATGTATATTTTAGATTGTATTTACGGTTAAAAATTTTTAGAAAATAAAGCATGAAAGTTCCAGTTTCAATACGATAAATCAGTTCAGAATTTCAGTTCCGTTCAGAAATTCAGAATTTCAATACGAGAAATCAATTGATAATTGAGGAATTATGCCTTTAAATTTTAGTGCATAGAATTATGAATGCATATTTAAAAAAATATCTAAGATTTAATTCGGTAGATAAAAATATAATTAGTGGCAATTATATATCAATCTTCAAATATTTAGAATTATTCAATTATTATATTCAAATATTTAGAGCAGCCTGATGACCAATTGGATAGCTTTCTGAACATTGGATCAGGTTCAGGCTGCAGGTTAGAGTGACATGAATGTTTGCTGGTGGTTCGGAATCCACGTTAAACTGTAGGTCCCGGTTTAATTAACCTAAAGTGTATTGTATTACAGATATTTCTATTGTATCGAAAATATTACGGAAACCTTAGTTTAATTTTTTCTGGAAATGAACGTATCAAAACTTTCTCTGTAAATTGGTTCACTGCATAATAAGATGTACTATGCAAAGGAACTTTCATGAATGCATAGTACAAAAAAGTGTGCAAAAAATGAGTGTAGAGCTACAAACCAAATAAAATATTTAGAGCATTTAGCATAATTAAAACAGAAAGAAAATTAAAGACAAAATTTTATAAAAACTCATTTAGAAATTAAAAATTTTTATAAAACTGAAGAAAAAAAGCAATTTAGAAATTTTTAATTATTTTTAATAAAATAATGAAGAAAAAATTAATTTCTCCAAATTGCAAATATAATTTTTAACAACTACAAAAAGTTTCTTGTAAAAAATTATGCATTTCTCCAAATTGACAAATAAATATATTTTTAAAAATCTGTAGCATGGCTAAGGCAAATTGAAAGATTACTTTCCGCTGGTGTTCAAAATACGATCCCTCGTACTTTTTTTTTCAGATATGATCAGGAGAATGCGAGCTCGTGTAGAATAGATGGAAAAGACGTAAAAAACAAAATCATTATGTTAAAAAATATCTATGACTGAATTCAGTTAACAAAAATTAATTGATTGCAATTAAGAGGTTACTTATATATCAATCCTCAAATATTTAGAGTATTTAAAATAACTAAAACAGAAACAAAATTAAAGGAAAAATTTTGTAAAAATAATTTAGAAATTGATTAATTATTCTTATTAATATACTGAAGAAAAAAAGGCAATAACTATTATTCTGCTGAATTTTAACAATAAAGTAAAATTAATTTTTCCAAGTTAGCAAATGTAATTTTTATCCACAACTACAAAAAGTTGCTTCGTCATAAATGCATCTCATACATATACTCCAAAAGAAAAAAGAGTAGTGAAAAGATCATAATAAATCATATCAATATATTCTTGCATAAAAATCTGTAGCACGGCTAAGGCAAATACCAAGATTACTTTAGAAAGTCGTTAATGACAAAATCATTACGTCAAAAAATATTTGTGACTGAATTCTGTAAACAAAAATTAATTGATGAAAATTAAGAAGTAACTTATATATCAATCCTCAAATATTTAGAGCATTTAACATAATCAAAATAGAAAGAAAATTTTAAAAAAGTTTGTAAAAATAATTTAGATATCGATTAATTATTTTTATTAATAAACTGAAGAAGAAAAAGGCGATAATTATTATTCTGCTAAATTTCAATAATAAAGTAAAATTAATTTTTTCCAAGTTGACAAATATAGTTTTTATCCACAACTTCAAAAAGTTTCTTCCTCATAAATACATCTTATGCATATACTCCAGAAGCAAAAAAAGAGTAGTGAAAGAATCATTGTAAACATATAAATATATTCTTGCATAAAAAAAGCATAAAAATCTGTAGCACGGCTGAGGCAAATTCAAAGATTACTTTCCACTGGTGTTCAAAATACGATCACTCGTTCTTTTTTCCCGATATGATCAGGAGAATGCGAGCTCGTGTAGAATAGATGGAAAAGTCGTTAAAGACAAAATCATTATGTCTGTTGCCGGTTAAAAACGATTTTTGAATTCTCTTTCCATTCGGAAGGGGTGGTGCAGACGATTTTGGAGTGTGGGGAGAAGGGAGATAATTCATCTGTCAATATTAAATATGTTTTCACCCTTCTCACAAAGGATTGCGGAAGAATTCGAGCGAGAAATAATATTGAAAAGAATTATTTATTTTCAATGCATAGAGAATGGGATGAAAGTCATGGTGCCGGGCGGAGTAATTTTTAAAGGGTTTATGAGATAAATATGTTATGGATTTTAAATATATTATTTCTGCGTCATTCAGTGGATTAATTAGAACAAATAATATTTAACCTATTAAATTAATATAGCTTATTTAATGAGAACCAATAATAGCATCGTATATGTATTTTAAAATTCAGAAATTCACATTTAATATAGAAAAAAGATTTTTAAAAAAAATATCAATGAAATATATTTTTATTTTGCATCGGACATGAAATAAGGGTCTGATGGCCTGATTGGGGATCAGTGCCACGGGTTTTGGGTTCAAGTTCCGGAGTGCCATGGATGTTTGTAGTGGTTCGGAATCCATTTTAAACCATAAGTTCTTGTCTAATAAAATTGTGTTGGGCGTATGGCTGACAACACTACCCCGTATAAAAAAAATAAATAAATAAATAAAAAAAAACCCATCTCATATCTCGAAATTTGCCAGTAAGTAGACGAAACATGACATGAAATAAATCAGATTTTTCTAAATTGGGTCAAGAGTGGTTGATACGTGGAGTTTTGTACTCGGGAGGCTCGACTGTTGATTCGAACGAAAAGTTTCTGTCCTGTGTTACAATGGGCATAAGCACAATAAATCTGTTGACCAAAATAACCTTCCCTAGTGTTTAAAAAGATGAGGAAATGGTGGAATCCTTCAAATATTTCCAGAGGTGGTCATCCTAAGCTGTGATGATACCTGTGACCATACCATAATGGTGGTCATACCATAATGGCTTGTAAGGTGGTCTATATGCTTCACAGATGTATAGATACACCATAATAAAAAAAATCATTTGTTTTTTATAAAATTATTGTTTTATATAAAATGATCAAATAAATCGTCCTCAAATTGCGTCTATGTCCTTTAATATTGAAACATTTTGTGAATAAATATAATAGTATAATAAATATTGAATTAGTTAAATTCATGGCTACTATTAATCAACAGCATCTTATTTCATGGTAAATATGATTTCATGACAACCAAAGTTTAACTAATTTTAAATATATGTTATCAACTTAAAAATCAAATTAAAAAAAACATTTTTGAATCAAAAAAAAAAAAAAAAAAAAAAAATTCTGTGTAACAAACAGATTAGAATTTACGCATAGAAGTTCCTCTGCATGCTGCATTATAGTCTACAAACGCCCTATTTACAGAGAAGGTTTTGATACGTCCATTTCAATTAAACTACGACGTCAGTAATAATTTCGAATCTTTAATACAATAAAAATGTGAAATTTGAAGAGTTTTATAATAAACTAGTGAAAATTTTGGAAATGATAATGGTAGACATATATGTGTAGTCATTACAGAAACTTAAAGCATTACAAGAAAACGTGATATAAAAAGATGATTATTTTGGCTTTTTGTATAATAGAACAGATTTATTTTCGTCTACATTTTTATATAATATTTCTGACTACGTAAACTCTCACTTAACTCATTCCATGAATTTGTAAATTCAATTTATAAACTTTATTATTCTATTTAGTGCAAGCATAACATTTCATTGAAAAAAAAATATATTTAAATTTTATTTTTTAAAAATTGTACTTTATGTAAGAAAAATTTTCTAAATTATGTTCCAAAAGCAAATCACCTATTACATTTTCTCACCTAGCCTCTTTACTTTTTATCATCTTAACTATATTTTTATAGTTACCTGCGAAAAACAAAAATAATTGGTAAACACTTTTTGTAGCATCCTCTTTGTTAAAACAAACTAATATCAAAACTTATATCAACTCGATAAAACCAACTAATATCGCAACTTATACCAACTTGATATAACCAAGAAACTGTAAACACTTATTTTACATTGTAACTAGAATTATGTAACGCATTAATAGGACGTGATACAATCAAGTTTATAAAGCTAAAAAACTTAATCAAACTTCGTTGATGTCCTTATCACAAGTCAAAGAATGCATAATTTTTTTTATATATGATAATCTTTTCATGTATTGAAACTATCGATCTTATCTTCTTGTTCCAAGTGCTATATTTGATGGAATAGACCTCTCCGATTGTACATCTATTGCCACAAAATCAAAATGAAATACCTCTTATGTAATTCATTTATTTAAACCACAAAAATTAAAAACAATTACCTCTCAAAACCTCTCTGTTTTTGGTCACCCCCCTCTTCACAAAAATCGTCTGGATTAAAAAAAAAAAATTGTAACTAGAGTTACAATATTTTGAATAATTGTAACTAGAGTTACAATTATTTTACTATTGTAACTAGAATTACAATTATTTTACATTGTAACTAGAGTTATGTAATAGGACATGATACAATCAAGTTTATAAAACTAAAAAACTTAATCAATCTTCGTTGATGTCATTATCACAAGTTAGCAAATAACAATTTACATTAAACATGACCATCTTTTTCATGTATTGAAACTATCAATCTTATATTCTTCTTCCAAGTGCTGTGTTTGATAGAATAGGCAGTTCCTATTGTACAACGATTGAAACAAAATCAAAACGAAATACCCCTTATGCAATTCATTTATTTAACAACAAAAATTAAAAACAATTACCTCCTAAAACCTCTCTGTTTTTGGTCACCACCCTCTTCACGAAAATCGTCTGAGCTGAAATAAAAAATAAAAAAAACTGTTCAACCCTTTCCCGCCAATCCTGTGTGTTTGGAGTGGTTAGGTAATAAGGGAAGACTCGGGTCGGAGGAATGGCGAAAAGCTTTTACGTGATTTATGGGGGGTTGCGCGCGGGAGAGTGAGGGGGTGGGGGTGGGCGGCTGAGTTATTGGGATAATTGATGGCAGCGTGCGGTTGAAAATCATATCTGTAAAAGCCTTTAGCAAATTTCTCGGTGGGGGAGGAAAATCCATATGTTGAAAGCAGGGTGGGAGGATGGACTTGTCGTGTTGTAAATGTTCAAAGACTTTTAGGGTGGGGGAGGATGCTGTATGGGGTGATTTGTGCAATATTTCTGATTTTTGCCTGCGAATGAAACTAAGATGATTAAAAAGGATTTCATGAAGGTGAATTCATTGTAAGTACATTGCATCAGGAAACCACAGATTTGTTAAGACAAAGGGCCACATAGATCCATTGTGATTTAGGGAAATGACATCCAAAAATGGCATTGAAATTATTATTTAAAAACAAAACATAAAAGTCTAACAAAAATTCATTCACTTATATGGAGTACTTGACTGACTAACCTGGTGGACAGCATATTTTGTTGAGGAAGCTGGTTTGAAATCCAGCAATCGAAAACCATCCAATAGTTAACTAGCTTGTGCCTAGTTAACAAAGGGTGAGTCCTTTCAAAATTGTTGTAGCAAAATGTGCAAGCATTTTAGTAGACCCCGAAGTGCTGAATCTGTAGCATATTTGCCATTCAAGGTGCGAATGGCTTAGACCAATGTACCTGGTAATCGAAAAAACCCATAACTATTAAAAAATATTAAAAAAGTAATTTTGACATTAGTTATTAAAGTAAAAAAAATTTTTTTTAAGTTAGTAATACATTTTTATGTTTTAAGATTATATATAGATGTTATTTCTAAATACCAAGTAATGCTAATTTAATTTTATAAAATGATATTTTTTTTGTAAATTTTCAGTTTCTGCTCAGTGATTTTGGTATATTTCTTTCATTTATGTTTCTTTATAACATAATCTATATCAGAATACTGTAAAATTATAATGCTATTTTGAATGTGAGGCATGAAGAACAGAACTTTGTCTAGAACAGAATCCCTGAGAATTATTACCGATAGAAAAGTTATGCATTTCATAAATGAAACATAATGCTATTTTGTATGTGTGACATGAAGAACAAGAAAGAACTTTCTCTAGAACAGAATCCCGGCGAATTATTATAGACAAAAATTATTATGTATTTCAGACATGAAACGTAATGCTATTTTGTATATGAAACATGATGAACAGAATCCCGGCGAATTATTACGGATAAAAATATTATGTATTTTAATACATGAAAAATGATATTATTTTGTGCTTGATATAAGAAATATGATGTTATTTTGTATGTGATACATCAAATAGGCAGTCATAGAAAATTTGTGTTTTTCGTTGGCTATTTTTTTAATTGATGCAATGGTACAATGATACAAAAAGATACAATGATATAAATTCTATAGTAAATTAAGGTTAATAAATTCTTTTTGTACTGAATTTAATTGACAACACAAGTCTGCTTTCTTTAAACTGCTTAACAACCCGGTGTGCTTTAAAAAAAAAGGTATTTTAGAAAAACCACAAAAAGCAATTTTTAATTATTTTTTTTGTCACTTATTTTATCTATAATTTGCAAGGAAAAATTTCTATTGCTTATTTAGATAAGAAAAAATTTGTTTGAAATGTGTTAGTGATTTTTTTTTTTTTTTATCCGAGAGATAAAAAAAATAACAGATAGAATGATAAAAAAACTTGTCCTTATTACGATTATAGTTTTAAACACAAATTCTATACGTTTCTACACATATTCTGTACATTATTTATAATTTTCCCTAGCAATAAAATTAATTGTATCTGCCATTTTCAGCAAGTCTATAAAATAAAAACTATTCTGTAAATTAGTAAAATTCATTTGGAAATAAATACAGTTCTGTGTTAAACGTAATTTTAATAAACAATATGTACGTGGTAAAAAAAGACAAAATTTTAAAGATGATACTCAGAATGAAGCTTCTTTGCAAGTAAAAACTTTTTTTTTTTTTTTTTCATATATAATATTTCCAGCGAACCACAAGAGAAGTTTCATCCCAGGCACTTTGATGGGAGATACCGTTGCCAAGAGAGATGGACTTCAGAGAAAAAAAATCCATGATAAGCCAAGGAAAATGGTTGCCAAAAATTTAAAATCGCCAACCTTTAAAAAGTGTAACTTTTCAACGCTGTTTGATATTCAAAATGCATATTCACTAAAAGTAACTTGAAAAGTATTAAAACACATGAAATAAATTAATTTGTGTATTTCTTTTTTAGTTTCAAATCAACAATACTTTCTGTATATCTGATGGGGAAAAAAAGAGTTTTTAAACTTGAAAAGTGATGTTATTTTTAAGTTATATTAAAATGCTAAATTTTATATCCTACTTTATTTTATCTTTTATTTTTCTTTTTAAGTGAATAGTACTTTTACTGTACGTGTGTATTTTCTGTACGTGTAATTTTTAATTTTTTTTTCAATTCACTTTTTCTTTAATTAAAAGATTTTTTTATTTATTTCTTATGTCTTCTGCTTCAAATTTCATCTTAGTATAGTTCGGCATATTCATTGTTAAATTCAAAATGAAAAAAAATGAATCATATGCCAACAATGCATACCAGTAAAATTATTTATCAAATGAAAAAATTATTCACTAAATAATGTACCGAATTGCATATTACAAACTTCATATAATTACAAAAAATTAAAAATAAATTAAACGTAAATCCAATAATATTATTACAATTTTAAAATGTTTACATTAAAATATTCTGCTTTAACTACCATAAAAATCATATTGTGATAGATTAAAATGTTTTCATTTGTATTATACAAATATTTTTCTTATAAAAATTTTTTTTTTTTTTTAATTCAAAGATATCAGCACTGACACCATAATAATATAAAATGAATTCTTAACAGGGAAAAATTAATAATCAGTACGAAAAAGTTAAATAAATGAACTGGTTCCTAAAAGATGTTGAGCATGCAACGAATTGATTGGGAATTTTAAAATAAAATTAGGAAAAATTATTATTCAGTTTAAATTTGTAATTCCATTATTATATTATTATAATCTTTCATTAAAAAAAAAAAAAAAAAACTAAATCAAACCCTATCAGGGCAACAAATTATTTAATTTGATGATGGTAACTCAAGGTCAGTGAATTATAGATGCCAATATTTTATATTTTATCAAAATTATTGAAAAATAAATTTCTATTTTCAAAAATAATAATATTTAATATAAATTTTTAGAAGAAAGTAACCAAATACTAAAATTTATTTCTATTTTCCTTAAAATTGAATGAAAAATTATCACAGTTATTTTAACTTATTGCTTTTAATAACAAAATCTTCCATATAAAAAATTATAACTGAAAAAGTTATGATGAGTTTAATTTCTGAAGTTAATTTATAGTTTTTTTTTTTTTTTTAAATACTTGTAAATCCTTAAATAACTTAAATTTCAAAATAACTTATCACAAAGCATTGATATTGCTATAAAAGTAACTTGTTACGAAAAACTGATAAAAATAACTTTATATATAAAATGATTTGTTATAAAACATTGACCATTTATTCTAAAACTGTTATAAAATATATAATATATAAAACTGTTATAAAACACTAAAATTGCTATGAAGATAAATTTTTATAAAACACTGATATTACAATTCTCTTCATTAATATATTATAACAATGCAATACGTTATATCATATTGAAATAATATTAATACGATATAACAATGCATTAAATTGTTTCCTTATTAATTAATTATATTTAATTTAAAAATATACGATACATTTTTATGAAACTGTTATCAAATTTCTTTATTAATATATGATAGCAATGTAGTAAATTATTACATATTAATTAAATATTTTATTTAAATTAATAAGAATTTATTAGAAAGTTTTTTTATTTTGTAGTCACACATCAGCTAACAAAATAATAATGAACCTTTAAATTTTATCACAATGACAATAAAATCCCAGTGACATACTTTCCAACCCATCTCTATCTCCTTCTTTCTTAATCTGAATAAATTAAAGGAAAAATGTTTAATATTTTGATTAAATATTTAATTTTATCAACATTTTTTTATACATTTTAAGAAGTGTTTTGGCGATGTTTGCCAAATGTGGCAACCCCAACCGCGTTGCATATCGTTCCCCGGCGACGTGCATAATGGAGTGGCTCAATCCCCGGTTATGCATCATATTCCTGCTCCCCGGACAGGGTGGAAGAGGCTGGGAAATCCATCCCTCCAAGACCCCGATAAGAAACTTCCACCTCCAATTGTTGACTCCAGAGTGCCTATCAAGGACCCGACTTCTGTGGTCAACACTGCACCATTCCCTCTTTGCTTTTTTCCATATCTATAAATGCATATACATCTATATATAGATATATATACTACACGCAGTGCCCTACTCCCCCTACGTTGTGAGGAGAGGATTACGCATCATAAAAGAGAAGTATTTGCGTAGCAGCCCTGGCTATCATGTGGTTTGTCCGTAAAAAAATGTCCTGGAAGGTAGATGGAGGGGGAGGGACTCAAAAGGATTGGTCACGTGGTTATCCCCAGGGTATTGAAAATAGAGTCATTTGCTCGGATTTTGGAAGTATAAAGTTTTTGGATGGAGCTAGTTGAGGATTTTCAAGCTAAAATGTTTTGAGGAACTGGTATTGGTAGACATTTGGTGACAGAAAAGAAATTATGAAGTTTGTCTTAATTGAGTAGGTTAATGAAATACGAGTAATTTTAAATAAAAAGAATATAAATGAGTAGCATTTACATTTGCTTATGTCACTTATAGATTGTTTTCTTTGTTAACTTTAAATTTGAGGTTATGAATGAAATAAAAGTATTCGTTCCAATTAAAATATTGTGATAAAGTGACTCAATATTTTCTATTATATAAAAAAAATTTTGAGAATTTTAACAATAGCATTCCAACAGGAAGTCATTTGTTCAAAAAAGTTAAAATAAAATTCTTAATAAGGTACAAAATATTCTAAATGATTTAAAAGCGGGATATTTAAAAAGATATGGGCCTGATGGTCGAGTGACTAGCTCTCTGGCTCTGGGTGCCACAGGTTTTCGGATTCAAGTCCCTGTGGTACCATGGATGCTTGTAGTGGTTCGGAATCCATTTTAAACCGTAGATCCCTGTCTAATATGACTTTAGAGCCTTGGACGTAGGACTGACAATCCTACCCCGTAAAAAAGTCAGACTTCTACCTACGGGTGCACCACCACAACAGAAACTGCCTTCTCTTTCCTTGAGACCACACGGGTCTACCAAGTGGGATATTAGATCGGTATTTTTAGCTTTTACTTGGAACATAATCCTAGAAATCTTTTCAAAAATAATGTGAAATAAAGTTTTCCTTTTTTTTTTTTTTAATATGCATGATTCTAGTTAATCATAAAAGTTATTGAGTTTAAAACTCTTGAATACTTAAGGCATATACAAAATGATATCGGTATGAACAGGCCATGAAAAGATAAAAAAACATTTATGCATAACAAAGAAGTTGAATGACACTCATTATAAATATCAGGAAAATTTATATATACATATTTTTTTTTTACGAAAGCAAATACTACGCAAACCATTAAACAACTTCACTTTCAACAGAAAGGCAGAATTGCAGCAGCGGAGTGGGAAGACATCTGTGTTTACATAAAAATGAAGCACCAGCTGATCCTTGCTGTGGGTAAACGAAGGCCCATTGGAAATCCAATGTTTGCGTAATGTGTGGCCTTTGTTATTGGACACTGCGGGGTGTCCCATTGTCCCACGACCTGTCCCTGGAGAGTAGGTGGATGGAAGTGGACCCTGTTTGTTCTTTACACGTTCCTTCTGACATTCGGTGTTTGTTTTCCCCAAAGATTTTTGCTTCGAGTTCTTTTGGTCAATTGATATTTGCACACCATGTTATTGCAGAGAGCTGCTGTGGATAGGAAGCAGGTACTTAGAGCTCTCGTTTCATTCCCCATTCTGTTCGCTTTTTCAATGGCTATTATCAAAAGAGATTATGTACGCATGATAGGATAGGATATTATTTTGCTTTCTCGTACTATGTGCTTAAGAATGTTAAAAAGTATTTTGTGTGTAAAAGAAACGTGACTATCATTATCTACGTACAGTTTAAGAACTCTTTCTTGTTCTGGAGGCAAATGATAACATTTTCTTCTTTAATTTAAATAAAAAGAGTTCACATTTTTTGAATTGGTCAATAAAATGTAATGGCTTTACTTAACTTACAATAAAGTAGGCAGTTGTTTTTACCCTTTATAAATGATTAATTTAAAAATGTAATTACTTTCCAAATCGGTTTTTATTACACTAATTGTTTTTTAAAGACTCAGATTTTTAAAGTGAAATAAGGACTATAATTTATCTGCCATAGAATTACGCTATAACATTACAACTGTAGACTTAAATTAAAATATTTTTTTTAAAACCATAATTCTATAATTTACATCGCCTGTTCCTGCTTTTAATTAATTATGGGTTTTTGCATAAAATTACAGTGAAGCTGATACTGTTAAATTTCATTCCTCATTGGCTATATGCTTATAGAACTAAGCATTCCATAACAGACTCATATGAGAGCAAAATTATATACATATATATAATAAAATTAAAATTAAAATATTGAAAATATTTTGATTTTCTAAAATCGAACAATGAATTACTGTTTATCAAAAAAGTCATCACTTACATCTATCAATTTACATTTATTAAAAAAATTAAATAAAAAAATCTATAATTTATTAATTAATAAAGCAATTATTGAACCTGATGGTCTAGTAACTGATGCTCAAAGACACAGGTTTCGGGTTTGAGTCCCAGATGTGCAATGGATGCTTGCAGTGGTTCGAAATCCATTTAAACACCGCAGGTCCCTGTCTAATGTGACTTTCCCAAACTGTAAAGGGGCAACTCAGCTCTAAGCACAGATGTGGTGTGGTAGTAGTAGTAGTAGTAGTAGTAGTAGTAGTAGTAGTAAATCTAATATGACTGTTGGGCGTACGGCTGACAACCCTACCCCGTACAAGGAAAAACATCCCCTGTTTTGAAATCTCCTGTAGGCAAACGGCCTTGGCCCACCATAGGGTTGTTATGCCAGTGAAGAAGAAATTTATTTATATAGATTAAGATAAGAGAGATAAAATGGTTAAATAAGAGATACTTAATTAATAAGAGAGTTATCTTATTATCCTTACTAATCTATCTTAAATAAGGGATTTATTAGTTAAAAAAATCTCTTAGAATCTACAAAACTTTAAAAAAAGGTGAAAAAGTAAATAAAAATTTCTATTTTATATTTCTTAAAAAGAATATGATTAAATGGTAAATTTTATTTCTTTTAAAAAATTACTATAAAACAAAATATTTTCAACGCAACTGAATCAGCTTTATTCCAGGTATATAATAAATTACATGAAACTCCCACTAGCCTTAAAGGTGAAAGCGAAAACACAGTTACTACATGAAAATGCGGGCTCTAATCTCGTGAGGCATCATCACTCTCCCCTCCCTTCAATTTCAATGCTCCAGGTGCTCTGATAAAAACGATTTTCGTGATCTACATCGATTATCGGCACCTTCAATCGCCCAGATATCGCCATTTGCCCCCTACCAGTTCCGATTGATGATTCTATTTCCGGTAAAACTTAGCAGAAATAGAGCAATGTATTCCTTTTTGTTGTGGTCGTTTTCAGTTAATCAAAATCTAACCTGAACTGAGGAATTGACACAGTTGTGTTTTAAAACATATAATCCATTTTGTTTTTGATAGCAAAAGAATGTGCAACGATAAAACACATGACAAAGAAAAGAAAAGTATTCCATTATAATTAAATATCAAAATCAAATAGTAACAACATAAACGGATAATTTTTTTTATTATTAAGGTTAACAGTTTGATAAAAGTATGCTTTTTTTCATTTTTCTTGAAAAATTAAAATTGCTACAATTCAGTAGTGCTACATTTGCAGTCAAACATATCTATGATTATGTATTTCATTTTATTATATAATTTGTTTATGATTCATTTTTATTTGAACATGATACATTATTATTTAGAACTAAAACTAAAAAAACTAGCTCCTTGGCACTCTCGGATGTTCATGTTGGACCATGGCTATCTTCCTACTAGCAGATTCCGAAACAGGAGATGTTTTCATTTTATGGAGTAGGGTCGTCAGATTTATACCCAATAGTCATATTAGACAGAGACTTGTTTAAAGTGGATTCCGAACCACTACAATCATCCATGGCACCTCAGGGATTTGTACCCTGTAGCACCGAGTGCCATAGCGTGCTAGTTATTCGGCCATTTATAACTATACAAAACAGGATGACTAAGATACATTTGACATTCTAAAATTTAATGGGGTTAAATCTTTTTTTGTGTTTCAATAGCTGTGATAAATTATATAGTTAAAAATTTTAAAACAAAACAATAACAATAATCTATGTGACACTCAGTTAAGAAAGACGTTCATTCAACACTTTTTATCTAATAAAATATTAATATTTTATTAAATAAATAATAAAACTATATTATTAGTATATAATAAAATAAATAATAATAAATAATTTTATTTAGTAAAATATATATATTTTTTAGTTCTTCTATTGTAGTAACACAAATTTTGTGTATGACAAAAAAAATCACTCACCCCAAATTTTGTGTGACGTATAATAAGTAAACAAACACAAAAGTAAAATAAAATGATTACTCTAATTTTACTCTTAAGAATATGATGTATAAAATATTAAAGTAATAAATTGCTTACTCTTATATGAAAATTTTTATTTCTAAATTTAATTATTTATAATTTAAAAATTTATAAATTGAAGAAGAAGTTAAAAACGAAACCCTAGAATTCTATGACACTAAAAAAAGTTATGTGTAAGGAAATAAGTAAAAGAGACTCAACAAAAAAATACTCTTTTAAAGAGTATTTGGTTATCTTAAATTATCTTTCCATTGATAGCTAATTGGAAATACATAACGCAATATAAACCATTTTTCTTTATAATTTATTCAATATGTATTGAAATATTATTAAACATTTGTCTAAAGTTATAAATACTATTCACAATAAAATAAATATTATTTTCATAATTGAATTTTGAAACATACATGCTTTCAAGCTTGAAACAACTTTTCAATATTAGCATCACATTAAATACTATTTTCAGTTACTTGTAACTCTAGAAAGATAATTAGGTATGTTTAAAGATAAATAGAATAATATTGACCTAATTGATAATGAGGTAATTATAATGTCAATGTGTCATCTCGTATGACATTTAGGACAAATGATACCTAATTATTTTCAATAGATTTCGCAGCGACTTGGATATTCAAAAAGAAGAAAGCAAAATGTAACTTAATTTTTTTTACCTAATGATGGGTTTCCGCGTTTTAATTGGTTGAAAAAAGTATAAATTTTTTTATTTTATTTATTTAGTATTTTTTTTATGAAGCTTGCATGAATGAAAGGAATGAGTTTTTATAGAAGGTCTACTGCAATGATCGCTTACATGTCACATTACTAAAATTAAAAATTAAATTTTTTTTAAAATTTATATGCACTTATTTAATTAATTTCAAATTATATAAAGATAATCACATATTGATTATGCAGTTCATTTTATTATATATTTTATGATTCATTTTTATTTAGAATAATTTAAGAACTATTTTTTTTTTTTTTAATTTAAGAAATAAAAAAGAATTGAATTATTTTACAAAAGATTTCACAGGAAAACTTTTACATAAACTTTTACATGTTTTTGACATACCGTGGTACATGTATAATATGGTACATCTATATATACATAACATACCGTGGTACATGTATATATACATAACATATCGTGGTACATACAAACATCGTGGTACATGTATCTGCAATGAAATTCTCTCTCAAATTTTTTGGTAGCAGAATTTAGTGAAGCTGAATACTGGTATAATACACTTAATTTTATTATTTTTTTTAATCAAAATTCAAAATTTTCTTTAAAGAAAAAACACTTATTTTTTTATCAAAAATTTAAGACAACATCCTTTATTTTTCCTATTCGGAAGTTTATTTAATAATGGTTTATTAAAGTTTTATAAGTCTGGATTTAAAAATCAAATTACGCCTGTATTATATATACTTATTTCAACAATCTTTAAATATCTATATATTTTTTTAAGTGCAGTTGCATTTTTAAGGTAAAATCATTAAAATTATATTCTATTTCAGTTTCAAATCGTCTATTAATTTTATTATTTATGCAGTTCTAAAGATTGTTTTTAATTGTTAATTTCTGTGCAAAAATTTTTCATATAAAAAATTTAATCTCTTATTAAATGTCAATTTTACTTTCATGTGTGTATGGTGAAAAAGAATTTTTCAAAAAAAATTATAAAAAATTAACATTTAAGATATCTCCTAGCAGGGTCGTGCCAAAAGAACATTTTATTTTTAAAAAAATGAAGAAAAGAAAAGAAAAATTAAAACGGTAGCCAAATGTGGCGCGAACCTACTTCGTTCTTCGCATTGCAACCCTACAGTCTGAAAGTGTTGATTTTATCACTGGGCGTTCGCTATTAATGGCTTGCGGGATCTTTGGGAATTAGGGGTGAGAGCAGAGATATAACTTCAAAACGACGATCTCACTTTCTGACCCTCCGATTCCCCCAACTCAAACGATATCGCCCATTTAAATATCGCGCCGAGCGATAATTTCCGACGAACCGCGAACTGCGGGGAAAGAAAAAAAAAATCGTTAGATAACAGCGATAAAGGGCCAAAAGATGGAAATCGTGATGTATCTTATGAAGATCATGAAGATGGTATGTCTTTAATTTTGGAACGGTCAAAAAAAAAAAAAAAAAAAAAAAAAAAAGACCTTACGATCGTTCATTTTTTCTTTTTTTTTTAATATTTAGTTTATTTAATAAGATTGCGCGGAAATTTTTAGTTTAACTGCTTTGGCCTGGTCGTCGATAACGATTAAAAACGATTGCGATAACGATTAATGGACTGAGTTGATTAGAAAAGTTGTTTTGAGGGGCTATTCCGATGTTTTTTTAAATGAAGTAAAATCCTTTAGGATGGTTCTGAAACGGTATTATTTTTCGGAACATTTAGCTAAAACATTAAAAGCAAAAGTAAAAAGGTGAGCATGAAAGAAGAAATAAAAAGAAAGAAAAAAATGATAGAAATTGTTTTATCGGAGTTTAGAATGTGTATTTTAGCTTTATGGTGTAACGAAAGCATTTTAGTGGACTTTTTTTACGACTCATAGTCTCGTGAATGCTGCTTCAATCATGGGTTTTGACACCTGTAAAAGATGTAAAAAAAATATTCAACGTCGTTTCGTGGATACAAATAAATATATAAATATTTTTTTCAAAAATCGCCTAACAATCTAAAAACCTTTTTGTTATCTCATCTTATTTTAAAAATTGATTTGTGCTTTTCTCTTTCTGAAAAATTTCTTTTTAATAGTTTTTAATCTTTTCTCTTAACGGAAAAAAATATATATTCGTATATAAATATTTTGATCAATTAATATATTTTGAAAATTATTAAAATTAATATTATTAAAGGGTTCTGATTGGCGAGTGATTAACGCTCTGGCACTCGATGCCACAGGGTTCGGGTCCCGGCGGTGTCATGCATGTTTGCAGAGGTTCGAAATCCACTTTAAACCGCAGGTCCATGCCTAACAGGACTGTAGAACGTAGGGAGTAAGGGCTGACAACGCTACCCAGTTGTCTCAAAATCTGCTATTTGGCAGACGGCCTTGGCCAACCATGGGGCTGTTGCGCCATTGATAATGATGAATATTATTAAAATTAAATTAATTAAAATAAATTTTCCTTAATTAATGCTAAGTGAAATGAGTTCTTGCTTTGTATCTAGGTAATGATATAAAAGTATAATATTTGACAAAAATGTGAATTTTTTAAAAATTTAAATAGTTCACCAAAGAAGATCATATTAAAAAGGATTGTTATATAGATTGATAAAAATAGCTAAATGGTTTTACAGGATATCTTTATTGGCTCAACAAATCCATGATGGGCAAGATTTCTGACAGGAGATGTTTTCTTTTTACTGGCAATAAGATTTAAACTGGGACCTACGGTTTAAAGTGGATTTACAATCACTACAAGCATCCATGGTACCGCTGCGACTCGAACTCGAGGCCTGTGGCACCGAACGCTCGTCAATCGCCATCAGGCCCCATTACAAGACAATTGATAGGATATAATTCATCTTATCAAATGTTATTATTATTATTATTTTTTTTAATTCTAAAACAAAGTTACGCACAAGATGTAACTTCGGTAAAAAGCATTAATGTATCTTAAATTAGTATATTGCTTAATAATTTTGACTTCAAATTCAACAAATGTCACTTGATAAAAAATAATTGAATAAATCAATTATTTGTACTATGTTTTGTAATACAAACCATTATCATAAATAAGGGACCCTAATCAAAAATCTATGATAATTATTTCACTTACGAGTGATATTTTTGTTATTAGTAAATTAATTAATACATAATATGTGTATAATACATATTAATGCATAAATAATAATAACAATAAAATTAATATTTGCTTATATATATATTTTTTTTTTTTCATGAATTGTGAACCAATTATCTTTTAAAATTTGGCAACCTTATCTGTTAGGTTAGATTTAAAATTATCTTTTTGAAAATTTACTTAAAGAAAAAACGACCACGGACAAAAATTAACAAACATGCCTAACAATAAATGTATAAAAGAGTAATAAAAACATTAGCTAGTAACATTAATGTGTGAGCAAGATTTAATAAAATTATTTTATCTAAAAATCAATTACTGAAAAAAAAAAACAGTTTATGCTGCATGCATATTTAAACGCAATTTTACTACTATAGATATTATAAATTAACTTTTTTTTAAATAATTTTTATTGGAACGTAAAAATCTTTGAAAAGAATATATATCATATAAATTATCTTTAAATTTATTAAAATTCTTACACATAAGATTAATAATAAAAGACTTTTTTAATATTTATTGTTTTTTCACAGGATTGTTTTCTTAAATCCACTAAACCTTAAAATTTACAAATTAATTTAGTTTATATTTCGAAAGATTTTTAAACATGAAAGAGTTTTTAATTACCAAAATAATCCCCCATTTCTTACATTTGCAGTACTTAAAAATTATTATTTAATTTAATAAACATAAAAATAATTCTATGAACAATGCATTTATCAATGACAAAATACTTGTACGTATTACAGTTACGAATTACTTTTTATCTTTTTTATCACCAAATGTTTCATAAGCTGCCAAATCTAACACCCCTACTACTATCTCAGCTGACAAATGCCAGATCGCCAACTATAACCTCCGCCCATTGAAAGGCACTGACTCCACCTTTTGACACGGAAACTTGTATTGTCTTCCACTTTTTCTTGCTTTAAATCCTTTTCTCATCAGATTTTCAGCACTGTCCTTTGTTTTTAACTGAGTTATTTTTTTTTCTTAGTTGTTTTTTATCCTTAAATTGTTTTTCTCAGAATTTTCTTCTGTTTTAAATCCACGATATAGCTGGTTTACAAGTTGAACGTTTATCAAAAAATATTTTAGGGTATAAGTTTTTAATAATACGATTACGTTTACGACTTGTTAATAATTAGATAAAGCTAGATTTAAGTTAGTGTAAATGAAATTCTGCTGTAAATTTGATCTCGTCAATTTAAAAGGCCTCTTTATAAGTAACTACGTTTTTTAACATTATTATATTAGTTAAAATAATTATATAAATCTGTAAGTTAATGAATATTAATATGCTATAATAGTTCATAAAAATTCGTTTTTACATGCAATAAAGATGGATAAACATAATGCATTAAAAATGTAAATAAATGAATTAATTCATGGCATAAGGGTTTTAAATATTTCATAGTATAAGAACCGTTAAGTGTTGAAAGTAAATTGTCAATTTTCAAATGTTTGCTAATTTTACATTGGGATTTACGTGAATTTAAAAGCTCAAATTTTAATTTAATTTAATTTACAGGAAAGTTGTTCCTCTTTTTCCTTTGGATTTAATGCAGTAACAAAGGAAACATATTGCCATATGATTGATTTATGTTCATAGATATGATTTTCAAATTAAAAAAATGCTAGTTTCTCGTATTCAAATAAATTAGGATCTGTATTGTGCAACTCACGCATAACTTTTTTTTTCTAAGATTTCAAACTTTTTTTTTCTAAAAATATGACGCTGATTTTGTATTATTATTTTTTTTGTAAATAATTTGTTCGTTGAAAATTATCTATCTTTCTGACATATGTTCTACTTAAAAAAAAATAGTTCAATAATAAATCTGAAATTTGAAATTGATAATTGGCATTTAAAATATTAAATAATAATTTAAAAATATTTTTCCGTTAAAAAAAGTTTCCATTAACTTAAAAAAAAAAATGATAAAAAAACCCCATATTTGTAAAAACATTTATAATAATAAATAAACTCTAATGTGATAGTCAGAATATAATTGTTATTTTGTTTCTTTTTATATATTAATTTTCTTTAATTAATTTTTTAAAAATTCGTAAATACTTTTAATGCGATAACTTATAAAATTGAAAAATAAATACATTTTTGTTATTACTGGAATGCTAAAATAACCGAAATTATTCATATAAACATAAATTTAAAAGATTGGTTCACTAAAATAAAAATGTGTAATAATGATTTTTTAAAATATTTAATTGAAAAGGGGTTATTCTGAGATAAACTATTAATAATTTAAATTTATAAATCATTTTAATGGAGTAAAAATTCGCATTTGTTGCCAACATGATTCTTATTTTTCTTCTTCAATGGCGCGTGCGGCCTGATGGCCAATTGGTTGGCGCTCTGGCCTTTGGTACCACAGGCTTCAGGTTCGAGTCCTGGCGGTGGCAGGGATGTTTGTGAGTGATTCGGAATCCACGTTAAACTGTAGGTCCCGGTCTAATTAGCCTAAAGTGTGCACAAAATGACCGTAGGGCCATGACAGCCTCATGGTACTGGCGGATTTTCAGAAGGATACGTTTCCTTTTTTTACGGGGTAGGGTTGTCAGCCCTACGCCCGACACTCTACAGTCATATTAGACCGGGATGTACAGTGGATTCCGAATCCGAAATCTGTGGCGACTGAGCGCTAGAGTTGCAAACATGATTAGATAACTTTTATTAAAAAATAATGCATAACAAAAACACGTTACATGTACAATGGATATTTCTTAATAAATGCACTTGAAATATAATTTACAAGACTATGAATAATAAGTAATAATAAAAATATAATTTACAAGACTACTATTTGTAAAATTAAATATTCTATGTTTTTAAGTGCTCTTTACGTAGCAAATAATTTTTTTTTTTTTTTAAATCCAAAAAATATCGCATACAAAATATTCATATAGAAATTTAACATAGAAATCAAATGAAAAAAATACTTTTAATGTTAACAGCAATCATATTTTATATCATAACTAATCATTACCTGGTTTTTGTAGAGACCGCTTCTCCCCTATCTCGCACAATAGCTGTCCAACCGGCCAACAGGGAGCAAACGCATTCAATCCATAGATCAATGTGAAAGGGGGGCTCGATCATAATAGCCTCACAATTAGCCGCTACTCGGACTGACCAGTGGTCAGTTATCCCTATCTTCCCTCCGGCGATTATCTGTCCCCTGAAGGCTATTGGGGTCATTAAAGATCCGTGGGTGGCGGACAATCCGTTGGTCACTTCATCTGCTGGTCATTGGATTGTAATGTCCAGTCTATCGACTCGCCCAGTGGGGGAGATCGACCCGCATTTAAGTACTACAATTGTTGCACAGCTTTGGCTGACGGATGGGTTCGCTAACTGGGAAAGGGGTGACATTTTTTTGTTGATATTACTTTTTAGAAAATAAGGTTTTCTTTGTAAATAGATGTTGCATAGAATAAATAACTTTTTACATGGCTCAACAGGTTAAAAGAGTACCGCTAATCCATAGAACCGATATAGAATGTTATTTTATTTAAAAAATTTTTGAACATTTGCTTTTGTTTTTTGAAAATTTTACAACCTTGCTTGTAATTGATTTCATTGGATTCGAATGTATAAACTAAATCGATTGGGAATAATAAAATGATTAGGAATTTGTAAATTTATAAAAGTTGTCATATTTTCTTAAACATTTAAATGCATTCATTCCAAGGTTGGCGAAATGCAATTTGCTGATGCTAATAATATTACTTGTAAAAGTATACAATAATAAGAATTTAATATTATTGGTTATTATTTTGTGATAAAAAGTTCACATTAAAAAATACTTATAAAAACATATATGAATTAAGTTTTAACCCACAGTCACTCAAAAAAGTATTGGATCAAAATACAAGTACACAGGATTTTATTATAATATATAGCTTAAATATGCAAATGAGTGAATATACGAAGTATATAAGGGAATATAAAAGAAGTATGTCACATTTTTATAAATGCAAATCATAGTAACTCAAACAAAATTCATATATTAATTAAGAGAAAAAAAGTATTGAGACACTATCCAATAAATTAAAAATATATGAACTTAATATTTTATTGGGCCTCTTTTGCCCTTTATTACCTCTTGCAATCGATTTGGTATGGATTGAATCAATTTTGAGCAAAATGATCCATTTATTTTAGCTCACTCTTCGATACGATACTTCTTTTAACTCCTACTTGTTAGAAATATTTTTTTTTTCTTTCCAATGCAGCTGGCAAACACAGACACCTTGGTGTTGGATGCCTTAAGGCAAGTGCTGCACAGACGTACTCACTTTGCATTACCCAGGGGGGCGCGTGTAACTTAAAGATAAGCCACGGACGCGGAGTAACAATGCCCCCGCAACGCTCTACGATCCTATTAGACCGGGACCTACTTTCTAAAGTGGATTCCGAACCACTACAAACAACCATGGCACCGCCGGGACTCGAACCCGAACCCGAAACCTGTGGTACCGAGCGCCAGAGCGCTAGCCACTCGGCCATTCAGGCCCTGTTAGAAATATTGTGTTCTTGTTTTGTTGCTGCAAACAATCCCGCACATGTCTACTGGAATTAAGATCTGGACTCTGGCCAGAGGTTTTAATGACACCAGGACAATGGTAGAAAACTCATAATTTGTCAAATATCAGCAATGTATTTTGGATTTTTATCTTGGTACAATTTAAAATGTCTTGAAATTCCCCAGTTGGTCCCAAGTTTTGCTTTAAATTTAATTTGAGAATTTCAAGGTAGACATTCATTGTGCTATCTATAGAGTCTAAGTTCTCCACACCAGAGTTTACCATGCAACCCTAGATTAATTGATTGCCACCTCCATATTTTACAGTACACAGCAAATTTTTGATATGCAATACTGCATTTGGTGTGCGCCAAATGCAGTATTGTTTACCGTTAGATCCGAAAATGTTATATTTGCTTTCATCCACAAAAATGACATTTTTCCAAAATTCTGTTGACTACTTTACGCACATTTTAGCAAACACCAGTTTAGCTTTTCAATTGGCTTTCTCCGAGGTACTCTGCCATGATATTTGTATTTCCTTAAAACATTTTTGACAGTTTTAGGATTTATAGATTTCCTCAACCTACTTTTACATTTGTCAATTTTACTGCGTTATTTCTTGGATTAATGTGAACTTGTCTCACAATCCATCTCTCTTCAAGTTCACTAAATGATGTCCCTGGATGTCCTGACCTTTACTTGTTTGCAACACTGTTCGTTTTCTTGTACTTGCGAATAACATTAAAAACAGTATGCTGGTTTCAAGATTTGTCCTATACAATGAACTAATTTTCCATTTTTCCTAATTATTACCAGATTTCACACATTAACTGAAATATCTTTGTTTTTCACCATTGCTCTTTACGCAACCCTTTCTGCTGATACTTAATGTCTAAAATTATAATCTAAAAAAAGTGGTAGTAAATTAAAATAATTGATGCACTATATATTTCTTAAATTTCTCACTTCAAAATTGTCCCAATACTTTTTTTGAGTGATTGTATATCAAATACAAAATTGTAACTTTTTTTAAAAAAAAAGGTTATCTGTAAAAATAATGATTGCTCGCAACGATTATATAAAGTTTTGATCAATTTTATAATCTTTGTATTTAAAAAGCATAAAATGATTTATTACAATTGCATACTTTAATAAAAGTTTAAGTGGGGTTCGAAAATTCTATTTAATATTTAAAAAACTCTTCTTAGTAATTTTAGTATTTTCTTTAAATAATAAAACATGGAAATTTTGATTATCAGAATGATGTTAGTAACTTGGAAAAAAATATGCATAACCGTAAAATAAAGAAGGAAATATTCTTTGAAAATATCATACGTATATATTTTTTAAAAAAAAATATCTAAAATTTTTTGTGCATTACAGTTATTACATTATTTGTTTATTACAAACATTTTAAAATGATGTATCAATATTCACGTGCTTTATCAATATCTTACTGTTTCTTAGATTACCACACAAACATGCGCCCATGAACGATACTCAACCATTTTTAGAATGTCTTGCATGATGAATTCTAAAACAAATTTAATGGCTCGCGAACCCTTTGACAACATTACAGAACTGAAATTAAGCAGTCAATTATAAACTGGATTAAATCAGCATATTGCTTAAGATAATAAAATATCCAAAGAATCACCAGCATCCCTCAGAAAAAAAAGGGGGAAGATGCAAGGCAAATGTCGTAAATAGCTCACAATTTTGACTAAATGATGCATTCGTGACCCCACTTTGAGAACCGCGGAAGTGAGTTTGATAACCACTGGTATATAACAGAGAAACTCAAACTGGAAAGATTTGAGAATCTTTATAAATAATCGATAAGCATGAAAAATATTTAAGAACACAGATACTTAACTTTAATTAATGTAATTGAGAATTTAAATAGGAAGAAATGTCTCACGCATCGGCAATAACTGATTTTTCGATAGTAAATTTGTTTTTAAGCTTTTCCATAGGAGAGACTGTCTAAAAAAAAACACACATTTACCATGACATAAATAATTAACCATTTCACTTAAAAAAAATTTGAATTTTATCGAAATAAGTTAAATAAGTTATTAAAACATGGTTAATTAGAAAAAATTGTGGTTTTTTTTAAATTCCAACATTTGATAGGATAAATCAGAGATTAGTGAAACGAATCTGTAATGAGAAATAAAACATAATAAATAAAACTCTAAATATCTAAAACATTTTTTTTTTTACTCAATAACGGTGTTATTAACGTGAAAAAAATTATACATGACCGTAAAATAAAAATAAAAAAATATTCCAAATAAATATTCATACGTGTGTGTGTGTGTATATATATATATATATATATATATATATTTAAGAAAATATCTAAAATATTTGTACATTTTCATTTGATATTGCAACCTCTTGAAAATGATGCATTAATATTTGTATACTCTATCAATTTAGTCTTACCTAAATAAATACAATACTGTACTCACACTGTGTGCAAAATCCATTTTCATATGTACAATTCCATGGTTAATTTCAAATCAGTTACCATTTTAGATGATAAGGTTAATATTGTCGAACGTCAGCAAATATCATACCATGTATTACATCATGTATTAAAATACACACACACACATAATACAGATATATTATTATATTATAATATTATCATTATAATATTATTATTATAATATAATAATTATTATACATATATTTATTATTATATATTATGTATTGCGATGTTTTTATAAATTGTGCAGAAAAAAAATGATTAAATATCGAGATTCAAAAGAAATATCTTTAATAATTTCATCTTCAAGAAATAAAAATATTTTTAAGCAATTAAATAACATAATATAAATATTTAAATATTTATGTGCTATTAATTAAAAACGCCTTATTTCATATTATTAGTGTTGCTCTAAGAATACATTGTAATAACATATTGATATTGTTAAAACATCTATATAGAACGTAGTATCCTTATTGATTAATGCAAATTAGATGTACTGCAAAAAAACACAATAAAACAAATAAATAAATAAATAAAATTATTAAAAATATTTTACAGAAATTTGAAATTTAATCCGCTCTTTTTAGTCAAAAAAAAAATACAAAACGGAAAATAAGATTTCAAAAATATTGACCCCATTCAGCAAGTAATTTAACATGTTTCAATCATTAACGTAAAAAGAAAACGTGAGTTGCAAACTGACTGATTTAACTGCACCCATCAACACCTGTACAAGAGATACTCCTCTATATAGATTCCCATTATTGATTAATCCACCGGCTATTCTAAAAACAAAGCATGCGCCACATGTTAAATTACAATTGGCTGGCATGTTTGTCATCCATCTAACGTCAATAATAACAATCATCTGGCGAATAACCCATGTTCCAATAAAATATCTCCCCATAATGAAGTGGTCCAACAGTTAAGTGCAGGCCTCCCCACATAATTACGAGAGCTGAATAATTTGTTTAAAGGACGAAGAAATTCACACCGTGTAATCAGGCTGTCAAAGCGAAATTGGGGAGGTTTGTGCTACAGTTTTATTTTATAGCGAATTCTGAAGCCGCCATTAAATTAATATTACCACCAGATTCGATGCTGAAGTCAGTTGTTAACCAGTTCGGTTGATTAGTTCATTAGTTATTTTTAGTTAACGTTATTATTAATCCCCAGAATAATAACAATAGTAAGATAATGGATAATTATACATTGTTACATAATACGAGGAAATTTGAATTGCTAAATGGATAGATAACTTCTAATAAATGTTTCCTGTTTGAAGTTTTATTTTTTTAAAAACTGTTTATGACTTGCTTGAGGGAATATTGTTATATTCAAGAACTAAGAAAAGGTGAAGATATTTTTTTTATTTTTTTATCTAAGAAGTAGTGAAATAAGGCACTGCTGAAACTTTTTTGAACCTCACAGATTTGGTTTGTCACCCTACGGTCATTTTTTGACCCCTTTAGACTAATTTGACCGGGATCTACAGTTTAACGTGGATTCCGAACCACTAAACAAACATCAATGCTACCACCATTATTTGAACCTGAAGTTTGTGGTACCAAAGGCCAGAGAGCAAGCCAATTGGCCCTAAGGCCGCCTGTCTCACAGAAGCACTATGAACAGTTTTTTCACCCTCTGGTTTGCATTGGTAGATTTTGTGTCTCATTTTTCGTGTCTCATTACACCACAGAACGAAAGCTGGCCAATAAAGTTGCAATAAAGATCAACGATGGCCAATAAAGGAAGGACATTACCGTCCAGGATGATCTTTAGGGATCTCCACACATTCTCATGTCGTATAAAAGATTTCCACTTCTAAAAATACGAAAGTACCGAAACCAAAACATCAAATATATAGAAGTACCAAAATTTCCACCAGGTAGTGGGACTGTTGATACGAAAAACTTACATACGCTGTCACAATCAACAACATATATGTTTCTGAAGGAAGTTACCTACAGTGGATGCTACCAAAGAATTCAAACTTGCGCTCTGTTAAACATGAAATACATCATGTACCACTGGGTCACAAATTGGTCATGGATACCAGGAAAAATATCAATAATTTAACAAGTTAAAATTATTTTGAAAGTATTAAGATTGATAATACTTAAGATTAGAAATGTCTGTTTATAACGAAGTTTTGACAGCAAATAGATATCTGGTGCTAGAATTAAAATGCCCTATATTTTATTAATTTACAGACAATATTTTTGATGCTATTTGGTAATTTTGAAAAGGACGATTCATTATTATTAGGAAAAAATTGTTTATCTTAAATAATTCATTAGATATGATTTTTTTTAAATGTGCCCTACCGTTTTTGATGGCTCTGCATATGAATCGATAGATATTGGTCAAAGATATTAAATGTAGAAGCATAATTAAATTTGTTGAATAATATTTCGTCATATTATGTAGAATCAAAATACAAAGCATTTTACATTTTTCATTTCTCGCCTTACTTTATATTTTAGAAATATTTTTTCACCGAAATTATCTCAAAGGAAAAAAAAAAAAAATTAATGTCATACAAATGACCACAGGTAGCGATAATTTCCAGCAATTCAAACAAATAATTCTGTCGACCCCCTGAAGCCACAATTTTATTTTGTACTGTCCCCTCTCAAAATCTAGTAAACCTTGCTTCTACCTTCACTCACCTTTGACCCGAGAGCGCTTTCTGCTCAAGAAGACACAAATTTCGCGCAGTAAAAAAATAAAAAAAAGATCAAGAGGGGAAAAAAATAGAGAGAGAGAAAGCATAGGTTAGTTAACTCTTAGTCTTCTCAATACGTCGACCTTTATTTGACCTTGTTCGAATGAAGGTAGACCCCACTTTATGCCTCTTTTTGAACTCTGGAGAGCGACCTTCCACCTCAGGAGAGGAAAAATTTGTCAGGCAGTCACCGGTAGGGGAGACACCAGCAGACGAAAGGGATGAAGATCGATTTTTAATGCAAATGAAGTTTTAGTAAATGCTTAACCTTTTAATGGCTGGGTTAAGATGACTGCTGTTTGACTTTTGGACCGATACATTAAACTCGTTAATATACTAGACTATGATTTAACTTTTATTTCGATTTAAAGTTTTTCAAAAATAAAATGAAAACACATTTTTTTTTTGTGTGCAGCAGTCGAAATAAACATTGAACACTTTAATTTTATTATTTTAACTAAGAGTTGAAATGATAAGTAGATTAGAGACGAATGCGATATACGATTCCACCCTGGAATTTTACGATGTGAACACTGAACTCATTTAACTTTAAATTGCATAAATTTTTACTGTAGATCGATAGAATAATAAAATTTCAAGTGATTGACATATGAAACACAGAGTTAACAATGAAATTTTATAGACGCAATCATCAACGATGTCGACGATAATTAGACGTAAAATTCAACAATGCAAAACGGAATCCCATGTTTAGTTTTGCAATGTTGAATTCTATATTTAGTTTTGCATTGTTGAATTCCATATTCAGTTTTACATTGTTGAATTTTATATTCAGTTTTACATTGTTGAATTTTATATTCAGTTTTGCATTGTTGAATTTTATATTCAGTTTTGCATTGTTGAATTTTAAGTCGATTGTTAAAATTTCATTGTTAACACTATGTTTCATAGTCATGTACATGCGAATCATTCGAAATTTTACTATTCTACAGATCTACAGTAAAATAATAAAACAAAAAAATTAGTTCATATCATTTTTCAGGTATTATAATTCAATTTCATATAACATATTATGAAATTTTCTTTTATATTGTCGTAAGAATCTCGAATGTCTTTTTAAAGTATAAAAATAAGTAATAACTCATTTTATAACTTATTAATTGGAAATTAACTAAGGATTAAATTAAAATATTTATAAAAATAAAATTTTATTTCTAAAATTAATAATTATTATTATTAAATTATATTATTATTATTAAGCTATATTATTATTAATTGATATTATTACTATTTTTTAAATGCAGTAATTAAATTTGAATTAGAATTATTAAATTGAAATTCATTATAAATTACTTAATTAAAATCTATATGCTTTATTTCGTGTTTTTAAAACTCTTAATCTGGCTTAGAGCAGCATTTTAAGGAACACTTAAAACGAAGTCAATAGTTTATTTCGAGACTCATTAAACAGAGGATGACTGGAAATTTCTATATTTATGTCAGGAATAGGCACAATAAATCTGTAGGTCAGAAAAGTTAATCTGTTGATTTGAAATATAAAAGTGAAATTAAAGACGTCGTAGTATGCATCCTTGGGATGTACAGAGTGACGCCATGTTCGGAGTTAGAGTGACCTGATGGACAAAGGGTTGAGTCTCCAAGCCAAGGGTGATGGTTCGAAATGCTGAATGCTTCCGTGTCTATGCTAGAAATAGACATGATAAATCTGTGGGCCGAAATATCCGTTGGGCTCCTGGAAGCTACGAAATCCCCAGATATCAGCAAGGGGTGTTCGTTCAAAATTGCAGTTGCACCCCTTTGCTCCTCATCATTTTCGAAAACTGTAAAGGAACCCTGGTAATAGTGGTCGTGACTTAATGTGGGAAGAGTGTAGCAGCCTCTCATGGTGCATCCTAAGTAACGCTAAATTTGTTACAAATTTAATTCCAATTGTTAGGGTGTGGTTTATCGTTCTAAGTTCATTTTTTTTCTACAGTTTGGGCTAATTAGACCGGGACCTACAGTTTAACGTGGATTCCGAACCACTCACAATCATCCATGCCGCTGCCAAGATTCGAACCTGAAGCCTGTGTTAGCCAGAGCCTGTGCCAGAGCCCTAGCCAATTAGCCATCAGGCCGCCCCAAATTATTGAGTTTTGGTTTAGTCCGTCGCTCTGTCATCTTGTGCACACTTTAGGTTAAATAGGCCGGCACCTACAGTTCAACGGGGATTTCGAAACACTAACAAACATCCATGCTACCGCCAGGATTCGAACCTGCAGCCTGTGATACCACAGGACAGAGCGCTAGCCAATTGGCCATCAGGTCACTCCAATCATTAAAGAGTTCAATTCGATATTTGGGGGGGGAAACTATGTTATTCAATTTTATCTTGCTTCAGAAAAAAAAAAGATGTATATATATATATTAAATGCATTTCCACACACCACCAGAGGCTATTTTGATGTGAAGATTACATTGAATCGTTCCACTTTCCTTTTACAAGTCGTGTATCATAAATAACCGCAATACAAGTCCGCAAAAAGGCTCACCAGGAAACAAACAAACAAGAAGTAAAAGAAATCCATCAAACGAGAGGCCTACCGAGCGCTCTATTTCTCTGCACCAACATAAATTAAGGTCAATGTATCGAAAGAATTGTTTGATAAATGGTCCCGAAGCACCACCTTTCACCTGGAGTCAGCTCCCGCCGCCGCGGACTGCACCGAGCTGTCAACCCGGGGAGTAAATGAAAAGGGCACCCGAGAAAAAAGAGAGAGGCGATACTCCAACTCCAATGGTGGATCGATGCTTGAAAAATTATTCACCCTTTCTTTCTCTCTCTCTACAGGAAGGAGGAAATATCAGGACTTGACTTCTTACAATACTGACAGGTTGATCGCGGGTTTTGAAATAGCAAAATGCTCGCCGGTTGGTTGAAAGGAGGGAAGTGGTCCAAAGAGGGTTGATGTGTTACAGTTAGTGAAATCGCGATTTTGAGGTCATTGTTTTTCAAAAAAAAGAGTTTTTAACATTAGTTGTATGCATGATAACACTTGTTGTTTTCAAATTCCGAGCATTCTGACGTAAGGTCATTCTCCGCTAGAATGACTCATAGATAGCAGATTCAGCGTTCCCCAGGGATCATCATGAGAGCTAGCTACATTGCTTGGTTTGGTTTGTCACTCTATGGTCATTTTTTGCTTTAGGTTAATTAGACTGATTAGTCTAAATAGTCTTTGGTCTAGTCCAATTAGACACTTTAGGCTAATTAGATTGATATCTACAGTTTAACGTGGATTACGAGCCACTAATAAACATCCAAGCCAACACTGGGATTCGAACTTGAAGCCTGTGGTACCAATGTTCAGAAGGCTAGCCAATTGGCCATGAGGCCGCTAGCTACATTACATCCACATTTTGCCTCTACAATCGTGAATGAACATTTCTAACATATATCTGAAGTTTGGTTTGGTTTTGCCGCTCTACAGTTATTTTGTGCACACTTTGGATTAATTAGACCGGGACTTACCGTTTAAAGTGAATTAAGAACCATTAACTAACAGCCATGCCATCACCAGGATTCGAACTTGAAGCCTGTAGTACCAAAGACTAGAGCTCTAGCCAATTGGCCATCAGCTCTCAACATACGTATATCTGAGAGATTTGCACCAATGAACATCCATGTGTGAGATTTGCATCTAGCCATAACTTTTTTTTTCAAGCTCAACTGAAATTACGTTCCAGCGTACATAGTTATCGTGTCCCTCGTTAACAAAGGCAAATACACTTACCTTATCGTGTTTTGATCCCACCAGGGGATCAGTTCTATCCACCGTGCGTTTAACTCGTAATGATAACTTAAATTTATTAGGTTTGCGTACTCAATTAAAAAAAAACCCATGTGCAATAAATAAATAAGGCTTGGAATTAAAAAAATTTTATTTTATAATTGCAGATACGATATACAAACCAATTTTTAAAGGGTTTTAAATTTGAGCATTATTATAGCATGCCCCTCCTTAACAAAGAAATGGACGCTTCCCTTATCGGGTTTCGAACCCACCAAGGATACCAGCGCTATGCACCAGGCGCTTAGCTCGTAATGATAACTTCTCATGTTTAAATTTATTAGGTTGGAGTATTCACTTAAAACAAGTAATATAAAAAAAAAAAAAAAAAAAATTGAAGTCAATTCCTTCTTTTTTTTCCCACTATATTGCAGAAAGTCCTCCATAAATAATTTTCATTCATTTTTTTAAGTTTATCTGGCGCCATCTATTGGTAGATATATGATATATATCTAAAAAAAACTAGAATTAATTAATTAAATTTAATTACTGAATTAATATTTGAAAAAAAAAAAAACTGTATTAACATCCAATGTCCTCCACTACAAGTTAAAAAAAAATGTATTCGAACTTGAGTGGATGAATAAGAAGTATTTTATGAACGATTGAAAATTTGAACAAGATATACAGTGAGCCACAAAATTGAGTATACACCTCTAAAACTTTTAGACTTCTTCCAATTACAAATTAAATATTGATTTAAATAGATAAATTTTTTTTATCCTAGATACTTTAACCTCTGCTTTACCATCCTATAATAACACAATTCTATAGTTAACGTATTTATTACGAAAAAAGTTAAGCGATTCGAAGAAAAGATATGAAACCATGCCACAAAATTGAGTATACACTTCTTATATTTGTAAATTATGCCACCACGTTTTTTAGTTTCAAATTTTCTTTAAAGAGTTTCAGGAGTAGCTGCTGCTTATAACACGTGCTATTGCACTTCAACGCTTTTAAATAGTATTTTTTCTCATTAAAAATCGTAAAATGAGCTCTCGTAGAGAAACTACTGAATCTGAGCGTTTATTGGTTGTAAAATGGTCGAAAAAGGGCAAATCTCTTCGAGAAATCGCTTCGTTGATTGGTGTAACTCATGGTTGTGTCCAAAAAATACTACAGAAGTATAAAAAAACTGGATCTGTGGCCAATATTCCTGGAAGAGGACGTAAATAAATACTGAGTACTACAGCGAAGAGGAAGATCATTCACTCAGTAAAGAAAGATCCAAGGGTGAGTGCCTCTAAACTAGCTTTATCGATGTCCTCTACAATCGGGAAAAAGATCTCAGTTGAAACAATTCGACGTACCCTTCACCAATATAGGTTTCATGGCCGTACACCAATACGAAAGCCACTCATCAAGTATGTGAATAGACAAAAGAGAGTGATTTTCGCCAAAGAACATCGTTTAAAGCCTATTTCTTTCTGGAACACTGTAAATATTTTCTGATGAAAGTAAGTTTAATCTTTACAGAAGCGATGGACGATTTAAAATATGAACAGAATCTGAGAAAGCACTGGCACCTAAAAACACCATTAAGACAGTCAAGTTCGGAGGTGGATCTGTCCTCGTTTGGGGTTGCATGTCGGCTGGAGGAGTTGGAGAGCTTGCTTTTATTGATGGTATTATAGGCAAACATGTATATTTGGAGATTTTAAATGATAACTTGAAAAAAAGTGCCAGTAAGTTGGGACTTGGGTCAAGCTTCATATTCCAGCAGTACAACGACCCCAAGCATACAGCGAAGATTGTGCAGCTATACTTGCTGTACCATTGCAAGAAGCAATTACACACTCCAGCCCAGTCTCCAGACCTAAACGTCATCGAAAATTTGTGGTCGCAATTAGAGAAAGCTGTACATGAGCACGAAATCACAAGCAAGGAAGTTCTCAAGAAGGTTCTGAGAGAAGAATGGGCTAAAATTTCTGTTGAAACCACTAAAACACTAGTAGATTCTATGTCCAGAAGATTACAAGCTGTAATTCAAGCAAAAGGTTATGCAACAAAATATTAATTTGTACGTTAAAAGGAAATTAATAAAGGTGTATACTTATTTTGTGGTGGTGTTTTTCCTCTCGTCTCAGATCTTTTATTTTTTTTCGTAAAAAATAAATAAACGTAACAATTTTATAAGTATAGTATGGTAAAGCATAGACTAAAGTATATAAGGTAAAAAAAATTCAATCATCTTAAAGCAATATTTAATTTGTAATTGCAAAAAGTTTCTAAGGTGTATACTCAATTTTGTTGCCCACTGTATATAGGGGGAGTGTGAGCTAATAGAAGGAATTGAAAAAAAACTATATGCAATGAGCTTGGAATTTAGAGTTGTGTTATTTATTATCATGGAAATGGTATGCAAAACAAATTTTGAAAATGGTTTTAAATTTGGGCATTATTATGGCTTAAAATAATGCCAAGAAAACTCATCAAAATTGTAATATTATAGTATAATAACAAATATCATTTAGAAAAGTGCGATGACCGTTTTAGTATGAAAATGAGTTTTATATTATTACCGTGATATTTCGTCATTTAATCACAACTTGATTATTATTATTATTATTATTATTTCAGTAATAATAATAATCAAGCTGTATTATTATTTCAATACGTAGACAGATTAACTCGTAGTTAGAACGAGAGGTTTTGAGTTTGGTTATTTTCACATGGCTAATTCATAGTTTAAGTTGTGTCTTATAACGATTTCTAAAATTCTCTCTCAGAAAAAAAAAATTATTTGAGAAGCTTTATGTTTACTTTTCAAATCCGAGGTTTTTAACTATGTTTTTATTCCCTGAGGTTCATTCTAAAACAAAACTTTTTTTTTAAATGCACAAAATAAAATCAACGAAATAGTTAAAATAATAATAGTTGATATGCGAGTAAGTGAAGTAGTCATATTTAAAACAAATTTTTACAATACAATTATATTTAAAAAAATTTTTAACAAAACATTTTATAATAATATTATATAAATATAAATTCAAATTTCACATATATTCAAATTTCATTACCGAAAAACTTGCTAATGCAAATGTTAATGCTGTTTATGCGGAAAAAAATTGTTACGTTATAGTGAAATCCTTTACTTTTATTGGTAACTGCAGATGCAATTACCATATAAATATCATAGATAGAACTACCATATAATATCATACCATGGATTATAATACTATTATAATCCATTACAGACATTCACATAACAAATACTTAGTTAGATATATGCGGGGGAAAAAAGACTTTTTGTGACACGAGAATATAATCTTTAATAAAATCGCCCAAATTCTAAATAAGAGCTTTATTTGTAACTAAAATTATGAAAATATTTTTTGGAAATGTATGATTTCGTTGTAAGCTTTTTAAAAAGAAAAAACTATTTTACATTTGTATTAATATTACAAGCTAATTGTGGTATGGGACATAATGACCAAGTGACAAGCGCTTGGTGCCACAGTTTTCGGGTTCCAGTCCCGAAGATGTCATGTTTATAGTGGTTCGGAATCCACTTTAAACCGTATGTCCAGATCTAATATGACTATAAACTCTACCCCGTAAATAGAAAACATGCCCTGTTTCGAAATCTGCCAGAAGACGGCCAAGGTCCAACATGAACTGTAGTGCCAGTGTTTAATTGCTTAGTTAATGCTAGATATTAACTGCTTAGTTAGTTAATTAGATTATATTGGATTGACAAGAGAGTAGTTTCTGTTTTCACCATTTAGGTACATGGTAAAAATCAAATAGAAAGTACTTTCTTACCATGCTAATAAGAATTTATATCTACCATAAACAATGAAACCGAACTTTCAAT
>BPLQ01015251.1:0-37650 GCA_021605075.1 Caerostris darwini
ATCTCCCATACACTAATGAATATTGCAGACAGAAAAACGAACAAAATTTCTAAAAATAGGATAAAATAATGCATAATTGTAGTACGAAAAAAAAGTAAATTTCATGATAAAGTGACAAAATAATTGAAAAAAAGGAAAAAATTCGCTCGCATACGGATGGTAACAAACATCAGAAAACCATCCAATTAAAAAAGAGCCACTTATTTTTCGTCAGCACATAACACGGAGTTAAAGAAAGAAATGTCTCAGTGCAAAAGTGGCAACACTCCTTTTCTTTCTCGTTGAACTAATTTGTTAAATCAGTCACGTGCTAAACTCTATCGGGTCTTTTTGATTAATGAACAAATGGTCGTCGTGAAGCTTTTGTCGTCTTCAGTGATTTTTTTATCCATTATTTACTGTTTTTTGCTTTAATTCGGGATTCTTCTTCTTTTGTTTTCTTTCTTTCTTTCTTGTGAGAAACGTTTGTCAAACATTTTTGTTCCAATGCATTGTTTGGGATTCAAGACGGCTACTTTTTGTTCCTTTTTGCCTGTCAAAAAAGAGGGTTGACAGTAAAAGTTAAGGTTTGGGAATTACCAGTTTTCGGTAGTTGCAGCTTTCGATATGTTTCACGTGATCACAACATTCGTTAGTGTGTATTACTGGGTTTCTGGTAGAAGTAGATAAATTGTGGTAAATTTTGTTTTGTGATTAGACCTTACCAGAATACAAATTGGCATTTAGATTTTATGTTAAAGAGAAGATTAAATATTACTAACTAGCATTATTTGCTTTTTTTTAACTTTCCTGCGGTAATTTTCCAGCTTTCTAGATCATCTTTTTCATAGGCGCAACAGTCCCATGTTGGGCCAAGGCCGTCTGCATACTGGCAGATTTCGAGAGAGGAAATGGTATATTTTTACTGGGTAGGGTTGTCAGTCATTGTTTAGAGATTAAGTATCGTACGTATTTATTAATAACATAAATATTACAGAAACTATTGCTTTGTATAATAGATATTATCGTAAGTAATAATCATAATATTTTAATTATTTAACGCCATCGTAAATAAATTCAATTTATAAAGTTAACAAACAATATTATTTTATTGTTGTTGTTGTACACTAATCCTCAGTGTCCTGCAGTGCGGGAAGGACATGTTATGAGCAGTTTACTCATGAATGGAGGAGAAAGGGCAGCTTCAGCTGTATGGAGCACATATGTATCCATAGGAAGAAATTTGACTTGACTTAGCTCCGCCCCCAAAAGAAGAATGGCAGTGCTTTACGGTCGGACTTTTAGGGGGAACTAATCAGCATCTCAGTATCGTAGGTGAGTAAGGCCAGAGAACTTCCACCAGGTAGCCCAACTAACGAGGCAAGTTTACTGAACATCACAATCGCCATCAAGTCTCCTCATTTTTTGAAGCAGCCTGAAGGCTAACTGGCTGAAATACTGGCCTTTGGTACCCCAGGCTTCAAGTTTAAAATTTGGCGGTGGCAAGTTTGATTGCGGTTTGGAATCCACATTAATCTGTAGTTCCCGCTCAAATTAGCCTAATGTGAGCAAAAAATGACTATAGAGTCACAAGCAAACCAATCGTTTTTTGAAACAGTGTCTACAACAAAGCCGTCAGATGAATCAACCTCAGTCCTAATGCTCTCCAGCGGCGCACGTTGCCTGAGATACGAGTCTGGCATAGTTTCTTTCAGTTGCTAAGTAATAATATTTTAATAAATATATCAACGACAAAATTTAATTTGCACAAAAAAAAATAATAACTGCACCATTTATTTCATGAAAACTATTTTCAACTCAATATCGAAAAAAAAAAAAAAAAAAAACTGAAAATCGCACAAATCAAACTGATACTATTTTATCTCCCATACACTAATGAACATTTCAGACAGAAACACGAACAAAAATTTTGAAAATAGGATAAAATAATCCATAATTATAGAACGAAAAAACGAATTTCATGATAAAGTGACAAAATGATTAAAAAAAGAACTGCTTCTCTCGCATACGGATGGTAACAAACATCCGAAAACCATCCAATTAAAAAAGGGCCACTTATTTTTCGTCAGCACATAACACAGAATTAACGAAAGAAGTTTCTCAGTGCAAAAGTGGCAACATTCTTTTTCTTTCACGTTGAACTAATTTGTGAAATCAGTCACGTGGTAAACTCTATCGGGTCTTTTGAGTAATGAACGAATGGTCGTCTTGAAGCTTTTGTCGTCTTTGGTGATTTTTTTTATCCGTTATTTACTGTTTTTTGTTTTAATTCGGGATTCTTTTTTTTTTTTCTTTTCTTTCTTTCTAGTGAGAAACGTTTGTCAAACATTTTTGTTCGAATACATTGTTTGGGATTCAAGACAGCTACTTTTTGTTCCTTTTTGCCTGTCAAAAAATAGGGTTGACAGTAAAGGTTAGGCTTTAGTAATTGCCAGTTTAGTGAACGCTTGCGATATGTTTCACGTGATCACAATATTCGTTAGTGTGGATTACTGGGTTTCTGGTAGAGGCGGATAAATTGAGATAAAGTTGGTTTTTTGGTTAGAACTTACCAAGATGTAAATAACTGACATTAAAATTTTATATTTGCGATAAAATTTAAGATTATTAACTGGCAATATTGCGTCTTTAACTTTTTTCCATTAAGTTTCCCGCTTTCATTGGCACAACAGCCGCATTTTGAGCTAAGGCCGTCTGCTTACTGACAGATTTTGAGACAGGAAATGTTTTCTTTTTATTGGGTAGGGTGGTCAGTCGTTGTTTAAAAATACTTAAGTATCAGAAGTAGTTATTATTATCATAAATATTATTGTAACTATTACTTAAAATCATAGGTATCATCATAAGTATTTATCATAATATTTCAGTTATTTAATTCCATCGTAAATAAATTCAACACATAAAGTTAACAAACAATATTATTTTAGTGTTGCTATTGTTTTCTCCAATTCTCAGTGCCCTGCAGTGCTGGACGGCATACCATGAGAGATCTACTCATGGATAGAATGAAAGGGGCAACGGCTTCTGTGATGGAGCACCCGTAGGCAGAAGTCCAAATTAGCTACGTGCCGCTGAGGAAGGAGGGCAGTGCCTTCCAGGAAGACTTTTAGGGGGACCTACCTCACATTTGAGTATCGTAAGAAAGTAAGCCCGGAAAACTACCACCAGGTAGTCCAACTAATACGGCAACTTTGAACATCACAACCGCCATCGATTCTCCTCATTTTTTGAAGCGGCACTA
This sequence comes from Caerostris darwini, assembly GCA_021605075.1. Classification (NCBI taxonomy): domain Eukaryota; kingdom Metazoa; phylum Arthropoda; class Arachnida; order Araneae; family Araneidae; genus Caerostris; species Caerostris darwini. Next base: position 3,242 of record BPLQ01015251.1, read on the forward strand.
AGGGCAACTGGCTGAAACACTCACCTTTGGTATCACAGGCTTCAGGTTCGAAACCTGCCGATGACAGGAACGTTTGTTGGTGGTTAGGAATCCACGTTAAACTGGTGATCTTGATCTAATTAGGCCAATGTGTGCAAAAAATATCCGTAGAGCGAAACAAAGCTAATCATTTTTTTAAAAAGAGTTTACAACAAAGCCGCCATTGGATTAAACCTCAGTCCCAATGCTCGCAAACGGCGCACGTTGTCAGTGAACTAAGAGACGGGCATAATTTATTTTAGTTGCTAAGTAATACTATTTTAATAAATATATTACAGAAGAAATTTAATTTGCACACAAAAAAAGAAATGTACCAATTATTTCAGAAACCTATTTTCAACTCTGAATAGAAAAAAAAAATAACAATCGCAGAAATCAAACTAGTAATATTTTATCTCCCATACATTAATGAACATTGCAGACATAAAAACGAACAAAATTTCTAAAAATATAATAATATAATCCGTAATTATAGTACGAAAAAAGCAAATTTCATGATAAAGTGACAAAATGATTAAAAAAAGAAGGAAAAATTTCGCTCGCATACGGATGGTAACAAACATCCGAAAACCATCCAATTAAAAAAAGGGCCACTTATTTTTCGTCAGCACATAGCACAGAATTAAAGAAAGAAGTTTCTCAGCTCGAGGCGGACAAAAGTGGCAACACTCTTTTTCTTTCTCGTTGAACTAATTTCTTAAATCAGTCACGTGCTAAACTCTTTCGGGTCTTTTGATTAATGAACAAATGGTCGTCTTGAAGCCTTTGTCGTCTTCGGTGATTTTTTATCCGTTATTTACTGTTTTTTGCTTTAATTCGGGATTCTTCTTTATTTTTTCCTGTCTCTTTCTTTCTCGTGAGAAACGTTTGACAAACATTTTTGTTCGAATAAATTGTTTGGGATTCAAGACAGCTACTTTTTGCCTGTCGAAAAAGAGGGTTGACAGTAAAAGTTAGGGTTTGGTAATTGCCAGTTCAGCTAGCGCTTTCGATATGTTTCACGTGATCACAATATTCGTTAGAGTGGATTACTGGGTTTCTGGTAGAGGTATATAAATTCAGATAAAGTTAGTTTTGTCGCTAGAACTTACCAAAATGTGGGTAACTGACAGTTAAATTTTATGTTTGAGATAAAATTTAAGATTACTAACTGGAATTATTGCTTTTTTAACTGTTTTGAGATAATTTTTCCGCTTTCTATATCATTTGTTTCATTGGCACAAAAGCCACATGTTGGGCCAAGGCCGTCTGCTTACTGACAGATTTCGAAACAAGAATTTTCTCTTTACTGGGTAGGGTTGTCAGTCATTGTTTAAAAATAGTTAATTATCAGAAGTATTTATTAATATCATTAATATTATTATTGTAACTATTACTTAATATCATATGTATCAACGTAGGTAATTTTCATAATATTTTAATTATTTAACGCCATCTTAAATGAATTCAATTTATAAAGTTAACAAACAATATTATTTTAGTGTTGTTGATGTTTTGTCTAATCCTCAGTGTCCTGCAGTAATGGATGGAGGGGAAGGGGGCAGCTTCTGCTGTGATGGCGCTCCCGTAGACAGAAGTCCGAATTAGCTACGTGCCGCTGAGGAAGGATGGCAATGCCTTCCAGGGAGACTTTTAGGCGGATCTATCCCGCATTTGAGTATCGTAAGGGAGTAAGTATTCCTCCACGTGGTAGTCGGACTAACGTGGAAACATTGCTGAACATCATAATCGCCATTGAATCTCCTCATTTTCTGAAGCTGCCTGAAAGCCAACTGGTTGAAACACCGGCCTTTGGCAACACAGGTTTCAGGATCGAATCCTGGCTGTGGCATGAAAGTTTGTTGGTGGTAGTTAAACTGTAGGTACTGGTCTAATTAACCCAATGTGGGCAAAAAATGACCGCAGAGATACAAACAAACCAATCATTTTTTGAGACAGTGTCTACAGCAAAGCCGCCAGCGGAATGAATCTCAGTTCTAATGCCCACCAGCGGCGCACGTTGTCTGACATACGAGTGTGGCATAATTTTTTTCGGTTGCTAAGTAATAATATTTTAATCAACATATCAACCAAGAAATTTAATTTGCACCAAAACAGCTGTACCAATTATTTTATGAAAACTATTTTCAAATGTGAATAAAAGAAATAATGACAATTGCAGAAATCAAACTAATAATATTTTATCTCACAGACACTAATGAACATTGCAGATAGGAAAACGAACAAAATTTCAAAAAATAGGATAAAATAATCCATAATTATAGCACGACAAAAAAGGAATTTCATGATAAAGTGACAAAATGATTCAAAAAAAGAAAAAATTTCGCTCGCATACGGATGGTAACAAACATCAGGAGACCATACAATTAAAAAAGGGCCACTTATTTTTCGTAAGCACATAACACAGAATTAACGAAAGAAGTTTCTCAGTGCAAAAGTGGCAACAATCTTTTTCTTTCGCGTTGAACTAATTTGTGAAATCAGTCACGTGGTAAACTCTATCGGGTCTTTTGATTAATCAACAAATGGTCGTCTTAAAGCTTTTGTCGTCTTCGGTGACTTTTTTTTATCCATTATTTACTGTTTTTTTGCTTTAATTCGGGATTCTTCTTTACTTTTCCTTTTTCTTTCTTTCTTATGAGAAGCGTTTGTGAAACATTTTTGTTCGAATACATTGTTTGGGATTCAAGACAGCTACTTTTTGTTCTTTTTTGCCTGTCAAAAAAGAGGGTTGACAGTAAAAGTTAGGGTTTAGTAATTGCCAGTTTAGTGAAAGCTTGCGATATGTGTCACGTGATCACAATATTCGTTAGTGTGGATTACTGGGTTTCTGGTAGAGGTAGATAAATTGAGATACAGTTGGTTTTTTGGTTAGAACTTACCAAGATGTAAATAACTGACATTTAAATTTTATATTTGCGATAAAATTTAAGATTATTAACTGGCAATATTGCGTCTTTAACTTTTTTCCTGTAAGTTTCCCGCTTTCATTGGCACAACAGCCCCATGTTGAGCTAAGGCCGTCTGCTTACTGGCAGATTTTGAGACAGGAAATGTTTTCTTTTTATTGGGTAGGGTTGTCGGTCGTTGTTTAAAAATAGTTAAGTGTCAGAAGTATTTATTATTATCATAAATATTATTGTAACTATTACTTAAAATCATAGGTATCATCGTAAGTATTTATCATAATATTTCAGTTATTTAATTCCATCGTAAATAAATTCAACACATAAAGTTAACAGACAATATTATTTTAGTGTTGCTATTGTTTTCTCCAATTCTCAGTGCCCTGCAGTGCTGGACGGCATACCATGAGAGATCTACTCATGGATAGAATGAAAGGGGCAACGGCTTCTGTGATGGAGCACCCGTAGGCAGAAGTCCAAATTAGCTACGTGCCGCTGAGGAAGGAGGGCAGTGCCTTCCAGGAAGACTTTTAGGGGGATCTACCTCACATTTGAGTATCGTAAGAGAATAAGCCCGGAAAACTACCACCATATAGTCCAACTAATACGGCAACTTTGAACATCACAACCGCCATCGATTCTCCTCATTTTTTGAAGCGGCACTAAGGGCAACTGGCTGAAACACTCACCTTTGGTATCACAGGCTTCAGGTTCGAAACCTGCCGATGACAGGAACGTTTGTTTGTGGTTAGGAATCCACGTTAAACTGGTGATCTTGATCTAATTAGGCCAATGTGTGCAAAAAATGTCCGTAGAGCGAAACAAAGCCAATCATTTTTTGAAAAAGTGTCTACAACAAAGCCGCCATTGGATTAAACCTCAGTCCCAATGCTCGCAAACGGCGCACGTTGTCACTGAACTAAGAGACGGGCATAATTTATTTTAGTTGTTAAATAATACTATTTTAATAAATATATTACAGAAGAAATTTAATTTGCACCCAAAAAAAGAAATGTACCAATTATTTCAGAAACCTATTTTCAACTCTGAATAGAAAAAAAAAATAACAATCGCAGAAATCAAACTAGTAATATTTTATCTCCCATACATTAATGAACATTGCAGACAGAAAAACGAACAAAATTTCTAAAAATATAATAATATAATCCGTAATTATAGTACGAAAAAAGCAAATTTCATGATAAAGTGACAAAATGATTAAAAAAAAAAAAGGAAAAATTTCGCTCGCATACGGATGGTAACAAACATCAGAAAACCATCCAATTAAAAAAGAGCCTCTTATTTTTCATCAGCACACAGCACAGAATTAAAGAAAGAAGTTTCTCAGTGCAAAAGTGGCAACACTCTGTTTCTTTCGCGTTGAACTAATTTGTTAAATCAGTCACGTGCTCAACTCTATCGAGTCTTTTGATAAATGAACAAATGGTTGTCTTGAGCTTCTGTCATCTTCGGCGATTTTTTTTATGCGTTATTTACTGTTTTTTTTTGCTTTAATTCGGGATTTTTCTTTTACTTTTTCTTTCTTTCTTTCTAGTGAGAAACGTTTGTCAACCATTTTTGTTCGAATACATTGTTTGGGATTCAAGACAGCTACTTTTTCTTCCTTTTTGCCTGTCAAAAAAGAGGGTTGACAGTAAAAGTTAGGGTTTAGTAATTGCCAGTTTAGTTAACGCTTGCGATATGTTTCACGTGATCACAATATTCGTTAGTGTGGATTACTGGGTTTCTTGTAGAGGTTGAAAAATTGCGATAAAGTTGGTTCTGTGCTTAGAACTTATGAAAATATAGGTAATTGACATTTAGATTTTATGTTAAAGATAAAATTTAAGATTATTAATTGGCAATATTGCTTTTTAACTTTTCAGCGGTAATTTTTTCCGCTTTCTAGATCATCTTCTTCATTGGCACAACAGCCACATGGTGGCCAAGGCCGTCTGCTTACTGGCAGATTTCGAGACAGGAAATATTCTCTTTTTTACTGGGTAGTGTTGTCAGTCATTGTTTAAAAATAGTTAAGTATCAGAAGTATTTATTAATATTTTAAATGGTATCGCAACTATTACTCAATATCCATAGGTATCATCATAATTAATTATCATAATATTTTAATTATTTAACGCCATCGTAAATAAATTCAAGTTATAAAGTTAACAAACAATATTATTTTAGTGTTGTTATTGTTGTTTTCTTCAATCCTCAGTGTCCTGCAGTGCGGGTCGGGTATCTCATGAGTAATCTACTCATGGATGGAGGGAAAGGGGGCTGTAGGTAGAAGACCGAATTAGCTACGTGCCGCTGAGGAAGAAGTGCAGTGTCTTCCGGAGAGACTTTTCATCGGACTTTTAGGCGCATTTGAATATAGTAAATAAATTCAAGCTATAAAGTAAGTAAACAATATTATTTTAGTATTGTTGCTATTGTTTTATTTAATCTTCAGTTTCCTGCAGTGCGGAATAGACACTCCATGAGCAATCTACTCATGGATGGAAAGGGAAGGGGCAGCTTCTGCAGTGTTGGAGCATCCGTTGGCAGAAGTCCGAATTATCTACATGAAGGTGGGCAGTGCCTTCCGGGGAGACCTTTAGAGGGATCTAACCCGCATATGTTTATCGTAAGGGAGTAAGCCCGGAAAACTCCCACCAGGTAGTCCGACTAACGAGGCAAGTTGCTGAACATCACATCCTCCATTCAGTTTCCTCATATTATGAAGCGACTTAAAGGCCAACTGGCTGAAACAGTTGTCTTTGGTACCATAGGCTTCAGGTTCGAATCATGGCGATGGCATGGATGTTTGTTGGTCGTTAGGAATCCATGTTAAACTGTAGGTCCCGGTCTAATTAGCACAATGTCTGTAAAAAATTACTGTAGAGGAAGAAACAAAGCAATCATTTTTTGAAACAGTGTCTAGAACCAAGCCGTCGGCAGAATGAACCGCAGTTCTAATGCTCACCAGCGGCGTACCCTTGCCTGAGATACGAGTCTGGCATATTTTCTTTCAGTTGCTAAGTAATAATATTTTAATAAGTACATTACCGGAGAAATTTAATTTGCACCAAAAAAAGCACGGCGCCAATTATTTCACGAAAACCCTTTTCAATTCTTAATAGAAAAAAAATGGCAATCGCAGAAATCAAACTAATAATATTTTATCTCCCATACACTAATGAACATTTCAGACAGAAAAACGAACAGAATTTCTAATAATAGTATAAAACAATCCATAATTATAGTACGGAAAATCTAATTCCACGATAAAGTGACAAAATGATTTAAAAAAATATCATTTTCGGTCGCATACGGATGGTAGCAAACATCAGAAAAACCATCCAATTAAAAAAGAGCCTCTTATTTTTCGTCAGCACATAACACGGAATTAAAGAAAGAAGTTTCTCAGTGCAAAAGTGGCAACACTCTGTTTCTTTCGCGTTGAACTAATTTGTTAAATCAGTCACGTGCTTAACACTATCGGGTCTTTTGATTAATGAACAAATGGTCGTCTCGAAGCTCTTGTCGTCTTCGGTGATTTTTTTTTATCCATTATTTATTATTTTTTGCTTTAATTAGGAATTCTTCTTTCTTTCTTGTGAAAAACGTTGCCAAATATTTTTGTTCGAATGTATTGTTTGGGATTCAAGACAGCTACTTTTTGTTCCTTTTCGCCTGTCGAAAAAGATGGTTGACACTAAAAGTTAGGGTTTAGTAATTGCCAATTTAGTTAACGCTTTCGATATGTTTCACGTGATAAAGATACTCGTTAGTGCATTTACTGGGTTTCTGGTAGACGTAGGTAAATTGAGATAAAGTTGGTTTTGTGAATTTAACTTATCAAAATACAGGTAATTGGCATTTGCAATCTATGTTAACGATAGAAATTAAGATTACTAACTAGTATTATTGCTTTTTTATCTTTTCTAGTTTAATTTTCCCACTTACTGTTTCTTCTCCTTCTACATTGGCGAAACAGCCCCAGGCTGGCCAAAGCCGTTTACCTAGTGTCAGATTTTGAAACTGGAGATGTTTTTTTTTTTTTTTTTTTTTTCTTTTTTTTTCTTTTTTTTTTTTTTTTTTTTTAGAGGATAGGATTTTTAGCCTTTCGACCAACGCTCTACAATCATATTAGACCAGCACCTACAGTTTAAATTGAATTTCGAATCGCTGACAAATAGCAATATACCCAGGCCGTATATGTAGGTCCCGGTCTAATTAACCCAAAGTGTGCACAAAATGAGCGTAAAGAGACAAACCAAACCACTGAATCACGAGTCGGGAGCAGTTTATTTAGGTTACTAAGTAATAATATTTTAATAAGTATATTAACGAAGAAATATAATTTGCTACCCAAAAACGCGCCGTACCAATTATTTTACGAAAATTATTTTCAAATCTGAATTGAAAAAAAGGGCAATCGCAGAAATCAAACTAATACTCTTTTATCTCCCATACACTAATGAACATTTCAGACAGAAAAACGAACCAAATTTCTAAATATAAGATAAAATAATCCGTAATTATAGTACGAAAAAAGTAAATTTAATGATAAAGTGAAAAAATGATTAAAAAAAAAGAAAAATTTCGCTCGCATACGAATGGTTACAAACATCAGAAAACCATCCAATTAAAAAGAAAGAAGTTTCTCAGTGCAAAAGTAGCAACACTCTTTTTCTTTCGCGTTGAAATAATTTGTTAAATCAGTCACGTGCTAAACACTATCGGATCTTTTGATTAATGAACAAATGGTCGTCAGGAAGCTTTTGTCGTCTTCGCTGATTTTTTTTATCCATTATTTACTGTTTTTTTGCTTTAATTCGGGATTCTTCTTTTTTTTTTTTTTTTTTTTCCTTTTTTCTTTCTTTCTTGTGAGAAACGTTTGTCAAACATTTTGTTCTAATACATTGTTTGGGATTCAAGACAGCTGCTTTTTGTTCCTTTTTGCCTGTCAAAAAAGAGGGTTGACATTAAAAGTTATTGTTTGGTAAATGCCAGTTTAGTTAACGCTTTGGATCTGTTTCACATGATCACAATATTCGTTAGTGTGGATTACTGCGTCTCTGGTAGAAATAGATAAATTGAGGTAAAGTTGGTTTTGTGATTGGAACTTAACGAAAATATAGGTAATTCACATTTAAATTTGTTAAAGATAAAATTTAAGGTTATTAACTAGTATTATTGCTTTTTTATCTTTTCCGGTTTAATTTTCTAATTTTATGTACTTCTTTTTTATTGGCACAACAGCCCCGTGGTGGGTCAAGGCCGTCTGCCTACTGGCACATTTTGAGACAGGAGATGGTTTCTTTTCTTACAGGATAGGGTTGTCAACTACAATCTTACTATCATATTATATCAGGACCTACGCTTTAAAGTGGATCACTAAAGAAATTATTCTAGAAGACCAATCAAGAATTTATGATCATGCATTATCAAATAATGCATGGTATCAACTCCTGACATCATGGATTGTATACCATCTGCAGGAATTCATACCAATTCGATGGATTTATCTCATCGTCATGTAATATAGTTCGCTGTATATTACATATATAAGCGAATATATGCATACAATCCGCTGTATATATCTAATTCCTTACAGAACATGAATTCTTATTTTTCATTGGCTCAACGGCCCTATGGAATGCCAAGGCCATCTGCCTGTTCGAGACAGGAGATGGTTTCTTTTTAATGGGTAGGGTTGTCTGCCATAACTATGTTCAACTCACTATAGTCATATTAGACCGTGACCTACGTCTTAAAGTGGATACGAACTCGAAATTTGTGGCGTCAGACCGTTAGTCACTCAGCCTTTAGGCACTATTTCTATTTAACATTATTTATAATTCTATTCCAAACAGCAAAGATATCCATATTAATTTATACGATTTTAAATATACTGAAAACATGCTTTTTTTTTCTACTTAGCCATTAAATACATAGAAATATAGTCTGGACAAAATTATTACTTTAATTTACGTTATATCTAAAATATGATATGATACTTGTTGCGTCGAAACCCCGGTCCCCGTGCATAGGGGAAGTCAACGTCCTATGTCCCTTAAACATCCTGTCTGTGGTGGTGTCTGGCAAGGGGTGAGATGACGAGAAAGAGAATGGAATGTAAGAGAGGGAGTAGAACAACTGTACCCAAAGAGAAAGGTTGTGTGGCCAGTCTATGCTCGAGTGTGATGGCAGCCTAAATAAAGGAGATTAATTTATACAGTCCACGTCATGTGTTATTATTTCAGTCTTTATCTGTGTGTGTGAGTGAGCTGTCGAACAATGCTATTACGCCTATGGTTCATATATTTTCCTTAGTGTTGAATTAAGCTCATCTGATCTGTATTTAGCCTTGATGTAATTTCAAAAAACTATGTTTGACTAAAGAAAAAATCTCTAAAAATGTCTAAAATTTATTAAAATTTAAAAATTACCTCAAAGAAGGTAAAAAAGCAATAAAGCTAATTAGTGATCTTAAATTTTATCTTCAACAAAAAATTTAAAATGCCAGTTACATATATTTTGGAAAATTCTAAACACAAAATCAGCTTTATCTCAATGTTAAATTACCTCTACCAGAAACACTTCAATCCACACTAACGAATATTTTGATCACGGGATCTACATCCGAAAGCATTAACTTAACTGGCAATTACCAAACCCTAATATTTACAGCAACCACCTCCTTTTGGACCAAAAATTAGCAGTACCACCTCTTGGATCTCAAAGGAAATGTATTCGAGTCCCCCCACCCCTCGAAATTTGTTTTATTTTTTATTTTTTTTATGTAGAATACGATTTATTAAAACAAATAAAATAATAATAAGAACACTAGAGCTGTAATTAACTGTATCAATTTTCAGTTATCATTTAACTAGAAATTTATCGTAAAGATGCTGATGTGAATCCTTATGTTCTCAAATCACATCAAAAGCATAGTTCATTTTTTGGAACAGTCACAAGAAATACTGAGGATCACGTCCCACACCAAAAGACCCTTCACAGAATATCCCAAAAACAAATACCGCAACCATCCGGCCACATAATCATCCCATTCCACACCCAATCCTTTGCCTTTAACTGAAAAAAAAAGGTTGAAGATTCCCCCTTCTTTTCCCGCCTTACAGCAAACTTATCCTTCTTTTCGAAGCAATATCTTCAAGAATAAGAAAGGCTCATCTCTTAATGCTGAAGTCGCATTTTACTGTCGTTCTACTTCACCTATACGAAGCTCGACAAATAAAATAAAAAAGAACATGTTTGCTACTCTGTGCCATTTCAGGATTTTGAATATTCCTTTTTCCCGTTGCCAATACCTTTCCGAGAACAAGTCCTATTCTTTAAGGGGAACATTTATTGAATGCGAAACAGATGGGACTAGAGTGGGTTATTACCGATAAGGTATTTGGGGTATGTTAAAATAGAAATCTGTAAAGAAATGGTTAGAAAGAAAATGAGAAGTCGGGACATATGCGAATCTAATCTTCTTTGATGTGTTCTGCAAATCTTTTCAAATAGATATATAACGTTGAAATTTTTATTCTTTATAAAATGTTCTGCATTTGAAGAAGGTTAAAAATAAATGACATTAAATGAAACATTTTTTAATCAAGATTTCAAATAATAAATGCAAGGGGTTTTTTAGTTCATTTTTGCGCATTATTTATATATACTCCTATTTATTTTTTATATTATTTATATATATTGTTTATGTTTGTATTTTTAGTTTTTTATATACATTGCAATTTTTAATATTTAGAAAATGTTCTGCATTTAAAGACCCTAAAAATAAATTACATTAAAAGTCATTTTTGTTTCTGAATCAAGATTTCAAATAATAAATGGAAGTTCCTTAGATTAGTATTATTATATTATTTATATATATATTAATATTTTTTATATTATTTATATATATACATATATATTGCAATTTTTCTATAGAAAATGTTCTGCTTTTGAAAACGTTAAAAATAAATTTTATTAAAGGTATTATTTTTATTTCTTAGTAAAAATTTCAAGCAATAAATGTAAAGATTTTAGTTTTTTTAATATCATAAATAATGAAATAAAAAATGGCAATATTATCTCATAGAAGTTAAAATAGCAATAATACTAGCACGTAGTCTTAAATTTTATCTTCAACTTAAAGTCTAAAACATTTTTCTATATTTTAGAAAAGATCTAACCACAAAGCCTAGTTTTATCTCAATTTTAATTATCTATGGCAAAAAAGTTAATCCACACTAACGAATATTTTAAAATCTTTAAAGAAAAAAAATATCCGTAACATTAGCATAACACAAAAAAAAGCCTTTAGCAATTACTAAACCCTCAATTTTACTGTCAACCATTTTTTTTGTCAGGCAAAAGGAACAAAAAGTAGCTGTACCTCTTCGTGAATCGCAAAAAAAGCTATGTATTCGCCTTGAACAACAACAACAAAATTTAAATTAAATATAAATTATTTTTAATTTTGAGATATAGAATATTATTTATCACAATAAAATAAACAACAATTTAATAAAAAGATAACCAGAGTCCTAAGTAACTGTATCAATTTTCAGTTACCATTTATTTGAAATGTATCGTCAAAGATACAGTACTGATTTAAAACTCTTATGTTCTAGAAACACACCTAAACATAGTTCCTTTCATGGAACAGTTACAGGAAATACCGGTATCACGTCCTACACCAAACGACCCTTCACAGAATACGATACCAACGACACAAAACAAATACCGCAACCATCCGGCCACATAATCATCCCATTCCACAACCAATCCCTTCCCCTTAACTGAAAAAAAAAAAACCCCCTTTTTTCCCGCCTCATAGTGACCTTATCCTTCTTTTCGAAGCAATATCTTTAAGGATAAGAAAGGCTCATCTATTGATGCTGAAGTCGCATTTTACTGTCGTTCTACTTCACCCTTACGAAGCTCGACAAATAAAAAAAAAAAGGATATGTTTGCTACTCTGTGCCATTTCAGGATTTTGAATATTCCTTTTCCCGTTCTGCCAATATCTTTTCCGGGAATAAGTCCTTTTCTTTAAGGGGAACATTTATTGAATGCGAAACAGATGGGACTTGAGTGGGTTATTACCGATGAGGTATTTTGGGTATGTTAAAATAGAAATCGGTAAAGAAATAGTTAGAAAGAGGAAAATGAGAAGTCGAGACATATGCGAATCTAATCTTCTTTGATGTGTTCTCGAAATCTTTTCAAATAGTTATAATATTGAGTTTTTATTCTTTAGAAAATGTTTTGCATTTAAGAACGTTAAAAATTAATTACATTAAAAAAATTTTTTTTTTCTTAATCAAATAAAAAAATAATAAGTTCTTTAGCTTAGTATATTTATATTATTTATATATATTGCTATTTGAAATTGATATTTATAATTTTAACTTATGTATATGCATTGTTTTTACATTATTTATATATATATATGGTTTTATATATCTATATTGCAATTTTTATTCTTTAGAAAAGTTTCTGCATTTGAAGACGTTAAAAATAAATTATATTAAAGAAAACATTTTTTTTTCCTTAATTAAAATTTTAAATAATAAATGCAAGTTCTTTAGTTCAGTTTTTTAATATTATAAAGTAGAAAATAAATTAATTAGTAAAAAAATTACCGCAGAAAAGTTAAAAAGCAATAATATCAGTTAGCAATCTTAAATTTTATTTTAACGTAAAATCTAAGATGTCAGTTACTTATATATTTTTGGGAAGTTCTAACCAGAAAACCAACTTTATCTCACATTCTAATTAATTTAACCAGAAACACAGTAATAGACAGTAAAAAATATTTTTGACCTTGAAACATATCGAAAGCGGTACTAAACCCAAACATTTACTGTGAACCATCTTTTTACAGCCGAAAAATGAATCAAAAATTAGTTGTATCTCATTGAATTACCCCAAAAAAATTTATTCGAACAAAAAAATTTTTTTTTATATTTAGAATATGATTTATTAAAACAAATAAAAATGTAATAAAAGAAAACTAGAACACTAAGTAACTGTATCAATATTCAGTTACCATTTAACATGAAATGTATCTTAAAGATATATATGTTATAAACGTATGTTCTTAAACACACCAACAGCATAGTTCCTTTTATGGAACAGTTACAAGAAATACTGGGAATCACGTCCTACACCAAACGACACAAACGACCCTTCACAGAATATCCCAAAAACAAATACCGCAACCATAGGGCCACATAATCATCCCATTCCACAACCAATCTTCTGCCTCAAACTGAAAAAAACGTTGACGATTCCCGCTTTTTTTTCCCGCCTCACAGTAACCTTATCCTTCTTTTCGAAGCAATATCTTTAAGGATAAGAAAGGCTCATCTCTTGATGCTGAAGTCGCATTTTACTGTTCTTCTACTTCACCGTTATGGAGTTCGATAAATAAAATAAAAAAAGAACATGTTTGCTACTATGTGCCATTTTGTATTTTGAATATTCCTTTTTCCCGTTGCCAATATCTTTCCGGGAACAAGTCCTTTTCTTTAAGGGGAACATTCATTGAATGCGAAACAGATGGGCCTTGAGTGGGTTATTACCGATGAGGTACTTTTGGGTATGTTAAAATAGAAATCGGTAAAGGAATAGTTAGAAAGAAAAAAAATGAGATGTCGAGACATATGTGAATCTAATCTTCTTTGATGTGTTCTCGAAATCTTTTCAAATAGATATCATGTTGAAATTTTTATTCTTTAGAAATGTTCTGCATTTGACAATAATGCAGATTAAAAATAAATTTTATTAAAGATAGCATTTTTTTTTTTTTTTTTTTTGTCTTAATCAAGATTTCAAATAATAAATACAAGTTCTTTTGTTTAGTTTTTTATTGTATTTATTTATATATATATATTGGTGTGCTTATTGATTTTTACTTTTTATATTATTTATGTAAATTGTTTTTATATTATTTATATATATATATATTTTTTATAAATATTGGATTTTTTTTTTAGAAACTGTTCTGCATTTGAAGACCAAAAATAAATTATATTTATTGTAACAATTTTTTTTTTCTTAAACAAGATTTTAAATAATAAATGCAAGTTTAATTCTTACTTAAATAAAGTTAAATAATAGTAATAATTTAAGTTAAATTCTTTAGTTTAATTTTTTTTATATTATTTATATACATAGTTTTTAATATTATTTATATACATATATGTATGCAATATATATACATATATGTCTATACATTGCAATTTTTATTTTTTACAAAATGTTCTGCATTTAAAGACGTTAAAAATAAATTATATTAAAGGTAACATTTTTTTTTTCTAAATAATGATTTCAATTATTAAATGTTTAATTTAATTTCAATTATTATTTCAGTTTAGTTCTTTTTTATTGAATCTGAATCATTCATTTAAAATTTCAAAAAGGATTATAAAATGCTAATAAAAGAAAATAACATTTTAATAAAATTATATGTTATAAAGTGCATTGTACATTTTTGTATATTAAATTCGAAAAAAATTAACTTACTTTTCAATAAATCTAAGAGCAATAATAAAATTAACTTAGTAACCTACAACATTCAAGAATATATTAAAAGAGAGTCTTCATATACGTCTAAAACATTAATGATAAAAATAAATAAAAATTATTTACATAATATAGAAATAATACATTGAATTCATATTAAAAACTTTCGAAAATTATTTTTTAAATTATGTAAATGATATTATATAAAAATGTTCGCACTGCTATATACGTTTTTATGGTATAAATCGAAAATGAATGCATTTATAAAAATAGCACTGACCTTGCTTTTCTCGTGGATAAATAATATTTCAAAATGCTTCAGTTTAGATTCAGAAAGTAAACTTCCTCTTTGCAAAATTCTTTAGTTCTTGAAACCTGTAAAAAACAATGATAAATTTTGGTACAAAGATGTTTTTAACATATGTCAGTTGCATGCTTGAAGAATTTAAGTTAGCATAATGTCTGCTAATTAAAAGTTTAGTCGAAATTACTCTAATTTAGTCTTAGAATTAAGTCAGCTTAAATCTTAAGAGATGCATTCAGTGTAATAAAGGAACATTTATTAGAATTTTTTTATTTATTTATTTTAACATGATCGAATGTTTAATATCCTTTATCTCTGAAACTGTTTTAAAAAACATGTATCCTAAAAATAAAAACATGTATCCGTTTTAAAAAACATGTATCCGTAAAAATATACATTAAAAAACCATAACCTTTATCTCTGAAACTGTTTTAAAAATGCTTTATATTTCTCAAAGCATTGAATAGAAAAAGTAGTTTTATTTCTATGTATACCATGAATGCGATACATATGTGTGGAATTTTTTGTGTACATGTTTCCGGGCATTTTAATCATTGCATTTGCCCCTACAATAGCAGAAATTCAGCAATATCTAATGAGGCATTGTTGCATATATGCTATTGCAATGGTCTGACTTTAATATCTATATGCTATTATTGTCCCCAGGGTATCTTCTGTTAATGCCACTACATTGATAGTTACCGCAAATATCAGATATGCATCAATTAGTAATGTGGATATTGCTGAATATCTGTCTCAGGATATTCTGTGCCCATCATCGGAGTAAACACAAAATCTTTCTGTAGGTCTAGCCTTTTCGAGTATCCACCCAAGATCGTAACACGCACCAAGCACCAAGACCAATCCAGCTTCAGCTCCAGTACAATACTTAATGTAATTGTTCCTTTTGATATAATTATTTGTATACATTAGTAATTTAAGCATATGGGACCTGAAGACCTAGTGACTAGCGCTATGGCGCTCAATATTGCAGGTTTTGGGATCGACTACCGGCGGTGATATGGTTGTTTGTAATTATTCGGAATCCACTTTAAAAAGTAGGTCTCGCTCTAATACGACTGTTGAGCGTAGGGTGACAACCCTACCCCTGTAAAAAGAAAATATATCCTGTCTCGAAATTTACCAGTAGGCAGACGTCCTTAGACCATCATATAACTGTTGCGTCAGTGAAGAAGAAATTAAGGTATATGAAGAATTAAATTTCCACAACAGTGTGTTAATAGACAAAGAATATATGAATTTCTGCTATCGAATGCCAAAAATTTTGAACTTAAATCACTCAATATTGAAACGGCATATACGCAGCATACTCAGCACCACCCAGGGTTTAGTACTGATAACAAGAAGAATAAGTGGGGTGCAATTATAACACTAGAAGAAGATACTAGAAGTGCAATGTATTACGATACTGTGCTTCTATTTTTGAATGAAAACCCCAAGAGATAACACCTGCTAAGTCAGTATTCTCCGTTCCCCTTGAAGCCCAAGGGAATGTCTTTTTATCTTATTGATTAATCGTGCTCATCCCTTGCATAGACAAGAATACTTCGCATCCACTTCGATGGCAGGTTTCGAATTCGAGTCCTTTAATTCAGGAGCAATTTATCCATCAACCAAGCTGCATCAGCCCTAAACATACAAAATGGACAAAATGACCACAGAGCGACACCCCAAACCTCTACTTTGGAAATCCAACGATACATCAACTGAAGCTCTGCAACTCTAAACATACACCCTTTAAATGTGTACAAAAGATATCCTACATTTAGAATTGCATTTCGAAATTTCGATTAAAATATATTATTGATTCAACAATATTTAATTGCTTTAAATGATACTTACAATCACTTAAACTTTAATTGTTATTGCTTCACATTAATAATGTTAAATCGTAATTTCAAATTATCTTAGTAAGTCAATGGATCTCTATTATTTGGCTGGTTTCATCAGCAAAGCCTCGGGCAATTATTATTTTACAGATTATTATAATTCCAAATTCTATAAATTTTCAATAAATGGAACGTCTCTTCTAGAATTACAATTGCAGTTTGTGATCTCATTATTTTAATTTACCAAGAAGAGAGATTTATTCCGTTTAAATTACTGACTGCCCAGAGAAAATCGAGTAGAAAATTATTAATCCATAAAGTGAACAAGCGAGTCAAGAATTTTGAAGATTCCATTACCAAGGACTCACCAAGTTTTGATTCTTGAATAAATTCAGAGAGCTGTTGCTGTTACGGAATTCGTGGTAGCAACACAATTGTTTCGTGTTTGCTGTAATTAGCATTTGTTATCAGAATGAGTGCGTGACTTGCAGCTAGCAACTTTGGATACATTGTTAACACTGGTTCGTCGTTTTGCGAAGTTTATGTGTTGTTATTTTGCGATAATTCTCAGTTTTAAATCTAATCTGTGTGAGTAAAGTTAAGAAATATATCAGTATTTCACCTCATTAACATGATTGATGTTGAGAGGACTCTGTGATGGTTGATGACTTCACAAGTAACTTTTAGGATTTAACTTTTGAATCATTATTATGAAGAATCATTTTTGCTTTGTACGATACTCCTGGCGTGTGCAAGTTTAAATGAAATTTATTTACAAAAGCAGCTAATGAATTTCAAAATTATACACATAAATAACTTTTAAATTATGTTCTCTATATATATATTTATAATAACATATTCATTCATGCACGAAATAATTAATTTATTACAAATGAAGCACATGATAATTCACATGTAGCGAATAGTGTAAATGGAGCCTGTTGGTCTGGTGACTAGCGCCCCGGTGCTCCATTGCCATAGGTTTCCGGGTCGAGTCCCGACGATGCTATGGATGCATATAGTGGTTCGGAATTCACTTTAAAACAGTAGGTCTCGGTCTAACATAAATATAGAGCGTTGGGCGTATGGTTGACAACTGTACTACTTAAAAAGATACCACCGTCTGTCTAGAAATCTGCCTATAGGCCTTCTGCAGGTTCTTCTCAAGAATCATTTTTGCTTTGTGCGACAATCCTGGCATGCTTTAATTTAAATGTAATTTATTTACAAGTGGGGTTAATGAATTTAAATATATATATAATTGTTAAATTACATTATATCTATATTAAATATATTTAATTTAATTAAGAAACGACAGCTAACTGTTTATAAAAGGAACATATTATTTAATACTGAGGTTTTGTGTTGCTATTAGATATTTTTTGAGAATATTCTATGGAAGGTTAATTATAAATTAATTTTATGATTCCATTTTAACATCTGAATCCTTATTATAAAAAATATTTTTAGTCAATTATTCGTATTGATAGTGAATTAATTGTAATAAAAAAATATATATATAGATAGATAAATTATTATAAATAAAATATCTAAATTATATATAGAGATATATAAATTATTTATAATAAAAATATATTATAAACAATAAAATTTTTAATCAAAAATATATGTAATTTGTTTGTTGTTTTCTATATTTAATACTATTTTTTATATTTGTTTTATTTTAGAAACTAAGCCATTTTTATCAATCTAAATGCAAATATTTCTGAGAGTTTCAAATCTCTGAATCATTATTATAAGTAATCATTTTTGCTTTGTATGGTAATCCTGGCATATGTTAGTTTAATTGCAATTTCTTTACAATAGAAGAAAAAGAGATTTAATATATATATACGTATATATAATTTTTAAATTATATCATATATATTTATTTAAGAAGAAACGACGACTACACTATTTTTAAAAAGAAAAATATTATATGATATTCCTGTTTTGCATTGCTATTAGTTACTTTATTCAGAATATTCTGTAGAAGGTTGACTTCACATCAAATATGATTTTAGCTTAACGTGTGAAAAATCATTATTATAAAGAATATTTTTACTGACAAATAATAATATTGATAGTGAATTATTTATAATAAAAAGTTCTTAGTATAAACAAAAAAATGTAATCAAAAATTTAATGAAAACATATGAAATTTGTTTATTATTTGCAATTTTTAATATTCCTTTCTTACAGTTATTTTATCTGGAAAACTAAGCCTTTTTTTATCAATCTAAATGCAAATCATATTTCTGAAAGTTTGAAATCTCTATATAATTATTATTAAGAATCATGAAAATCATTGAAAAATCATCTTTAAAGATTCTTGGTACTATAGGCTCAAGTTTCGAATCCGGACGGTGGCATGGATGTTTATTAGTAGTTCGGAATTCACGTTAGACAGTAGTTTAACGTGGATTGACCCGGTCTAATTAGCCTAAAGTGTGCACAAAATGACCGTAGAGCAGCAAACTAAACCAATCTTTAAGGAGTCATTCATTTAATAGATCTTTATGTTCCTGAATCATTATTATAATGAATAGTTACAATTTTCAAATTATTATCATGAACGATCCATCTGGCTTTATATGGTTCCGCTTACACGTGTTAGTTTAAATGCAATTTCTTTTATAAAATTTTTTTTAAAAATATTAAAAACGAATCATTTCAAAAAATTATTTTTTTATTCTATACAAATTAATTTTAAACTAAAATTGATTTAAAAGTTTAATTCTTTAATTCTCAGTTATAATTAATTATTGTTTAATCAAATTAAATTAAACTTTTAGCCCGATTATCCAAAATATAAACGATAATTTAGTGAGTTTGGAAACTTTACATTTTATTATAAGGAATTATTATAACTTCTATTGTGATAAGTCGTTTTTTTTTAATTCATATTTTGAGCCTTCAAATATAATTTTTATTCTAATTGATTCGAAAATTAATCATTAAAGAAAATGGCATTATTTTTACTCTAAACTGAGTAAATTGAAATCAAAAACTGATTGTAGTTTGTAAATTAATTTATGTTTTTTTTATTGTTTAACTATTATTTAATCCCATGAATTCAATGTTTTGTTTCACTAATGTAGCTCCAGATACTTTTTGAGGCTTAAAAATTCATTTCACAAATAGAATTTTGCTAATGAATTTTAATTTATATTTCACTAGTCTAATTTTAACTATATTATTTAATACGATTGCAAAGTTTATAATTCATATGTTTCTTGATCTTAATTATTTTATGGAAACCTTATTTTTCAATTTTGGTAAATCTATTTATAAATAAGAACAATAATTACCTTCTAACCTTGGGATGGATTAATTAATTGTTTCTATTAATATTTTTTTTGTTACAAAAAGTTCCCTTCTTAAATGACTACCTATAGTTAAAAGTAGTTATAATTTTAAATAATTTTCTCTTAATCTTATGTGGAATTTACAATTCTGTACTATGCAGGTTAAGCAACCAGATTGTAACTGGATATGATTGTGTTGACTTAAGGCACAGGTTGAAGAACTCACAGATTTATTGACACACGCACATACACCACAGGCATACAATTAGGGACATATAATATTTAACACATTTAAAGTCATATAATTATAGATTAGTGGAAGGATTCCATTTCTAAGTCGAAAACAC
This sequence comes from Caerostris darwini, assembly GCA_021605075.1. NCBI lineage: Eukaryota > Metazoa > Arthropoda > Arachnida > Araneae > Araneidae > Caerostris > Caerostris darwini. Next base: position 23,531 of record BPLQ01015251.1, read on the forward strand.
GAGGCTCAGATACACGCAGGATGTGCGAAATACATTTTCTCTCCCGGTGAGATTCCTTAAGCCAACTAATGCGCAGAATTGCGTTAAAGTTTATTCCTTTAGGAGTGAGAGATTGTAAACTAAACATTTATCAACAGAAGCGCATGATTTCGCTGAACTTCCTCTCAGGTGAGTATCTCGAGGCCTACTGACCATTTCTCCTCAATGCCACAGAGGTGCTCTTGCCAGTGTGTAGGAGGAAGCACGGTTACAATTCTTAATCTTACGTTTAATGTTTTGTTAGTATCATTAAATAAGTTTTATGTGAATAATAAATCAATAATTTGGAAAATATTATTTTTATGCTTTTATAGATCTGTCTACTTTGATGAATTTCGTTTAATGGTGATTCCATTTTAATTGAACGGTCCTAATTTTTTTAAGAAAAACAATTTGAAGCAATTAATTCTCAAAGTAATTCGGTTGTAACGCATTACTCATTTAGAAGCTATCTTGCCATACTTTTGTCATTATTTAATGGCAGTTATAATGAATTATTATTATTTGAATTTTATATAAAGATTGCTTTGTTGCTATTTTTATACAGGCGAAATTTGCGTTATTTTAATGTATGCCAGGAGATATTTATTACCGCAATATGATGGTAAAAACATTATATTTGGTGTATCTGGCCTGCATTTGTGTGTATATGAGAAAACTCAAAAAACTCCCAAAGGAAAATCTGCCTGTCATTGCAATACCCGTTGTGAACGCTCTCACAATTGGACCCAACCTTATCTGAAAGTTGTGACTGCGACACAGCCCTCCAACATACTAGCTATGCACGTTACAATGGGCAACGTATCGAATATTACAATTCGACCCTGTATTACGTGAAAAATTAGCAAGCAGCCTAATTGAACGGATTCAAACAGGGCGGTGAAACAGGGGTTGAAAGGTATTTTCGGGTGAGCTTTCATAATACAAAAAAATAATTAGTTTTTAAAGATTAAAATTTAAAATTATATTATATCAAAAGAAGAATTACAAAATTTAAAATAGCCAACTTCTGGCTCTCCGCTGGTGAGCATTAGGACGGATATTCAATCCGCTGGCGGCATTGTTGTAGACACCGTTTAGAAAAACGAGGAGACTCGATAGCATTTGGGATGTTCAACAATTGCCTCGTTCGTCAGACTACATGGGGGAAGTTTTCCTAGGTTGCTCCCATATGATACGCTAATGCAAGGTAATTCCCCTAAATTTCCGACCGTAAGGTACTGCTCTCCTTTTTCAGCGTGATGGAGCCAAGTCAGACATTTTTTTTTTAACTTGCAGTGGATGACACTTGATATTAATACAGTTTTTTCAAATATTAATTCAGTAATTAAATTAAATTAATTAATTTTAGCTTTTTTTTTTTAGATTTAAGTTGCATATATCTACCAATAGATGGCACCAACTAAACTTAAAAAAATGAATGAAAATCATTTATAAAGGACTTTCTATAATAGAGTGAAAAAAAAAAATAGGAACTGACTTTAAAAATTTATTTTTTATATTACTTGTTTTTTAATCATTTTGCGGCGCAAATGTCAGACTAACATCCCTAAGAAGAAATGGATTCGTCCATTTTCAACATTAGACCGGATGTTTACCTTCCCATACAATCGCTGGTGAGGCAATACGTAGAGCTAATAGAAGAAGAGGTAAAAATTAAAATTTTAAAATAAAAAAGGTTTCCTACGCTGAGTATTTATTTAAATCTCAAACTCCGAAACAGAACACAGAAATTATTAAAATAAAACAGGTTTTAAATTTATCCTACAGGCACTTTATCAAATAAAATGAAACAAACATTTATTTCCTAAATAGACACGCAATGTTCATAAATATTGAGTAAGCCGATTCTTAATGTTATCGCATTAGGCCGATTGAATTCACTTCGTTTCCATGGTAAATAACGTTTACATTTCCCTTTTTTAACTGAGTGATTTTTCTTGCATTGTATTCAACGTATTGTATAACAATATTTCGTCTTAATAAAATGTCGGTTGCTTTTTGAAAAAAGGATAGCAATTTGAATATTACATATTTCTTAATTTTCAAAATGCATACTTATCAATGATAATATGTATAAGTGCCTATTATATTATTCAATTCGTTCTATTAACTCGCACTCTCCCTATATATATCCTGTTCAAATTTTCAATCGTTCATAAAATACTTTTTATTCATCCACTCACTTTCAAATACATTTTTTTGAACTTGTAATGGATGACACTGGATGTTAATACAGTTTTTTCAAATATTAATTCAGTAATTAAATTTAATTAATTAATTTTAGGTTTTTTTTAGATTTAAGTTGCATATATCTGACAATAAATGGCGCCAGATAAACTTTAAAAATTGAATGAAAATTATTTATAAAGGACTTTGTGGTGAAAAAAAAGTAGGAATTGACTTTAAAATTTTTTTATATTACTTGTTTACTTAAAGCAGCGAAAAATACTTGAAGTTTGGGCAGATATGCATAAGTATATATATATATGTATATATTTCAAAAATAACATATAAAATATATACTATCAGAAAGCATATACAAATATATATTATCAAAACGCTACATTACAATTGATGGCTGTATAAAACTAGTATATATATAAGTTAATTACTCCTTGATTAAACACCAGTTCACTTCTAAAAGTAGCTGATTAATTTTTGTAATTAACTAATGTGCAAAAGTTTGATTCCACTGATGTAGGTTTGTATGTAGCAGGTATTTTATGTAGGTTTTTGATTTTTCTGTGTATAATATGAAGTTGTCCATACTATATATGGTACACCAAAAATTCTTCCTAAAAAGGATTTTTACCAATCACTTCTGACAGCATTATTATAACGAATATACCTATTTTGCCTATTTTTTCAATTCCTTCTATTAGCTCACACTCTCCCTATATATATCTTGTTCAAATTTTCAATCGTTCATAAAATACTTTTTATTCGTCCACTCAGTTCAAATACATTTTTTTTAACTTGTAGTGGATGACACTGGATGCTAATACAGTCTTTTCAAATATTAATTCCTTCATTAAATTTTAATTAATTAATTTTAGTTTTTTTTTACATTTAAATTGCATATATCTACCAATAGATGGCACCAGATAAACTTAAAAAATGAATGAAAATTATTTATAAAGGACTTTCTGCAATAGAGTGAGAAAAAAAAGTAGGAATTGACTTTAATTTTTTTTTTTTTATATTACTTGTTTTTTACTTAAAGCAGCGATAAATACTTGAAGTTTGAGCAAATATGCATAAGTATATTATATACGTATATCTATATTATATATATCAAAAAGCACATACAAATATATACTATCTAAAAGCTATAATATAAAACTAGTATGTATTAGTTAATTACTCATTGCTTAAACACCAGTTCACTTCTAAAATTAACTGATTAATTTTTGTAATTAACTAATGTGCAATAGTTTGATTCTATTGATGTAGGTTTGTATGTAGCAGGTTTCTGATTTTCCTGTGTATAATATGAGGTTGTCCATATTATATGTGGTACACCAAAGATTCTTTATAAAAAGCATTTTTACCAATCACTTTTGACAGCATTATTATAACGAATATACCTCTTTTGCCTATTTTTTTTAATATATGTGAATCTCATGTTCCAAGAATAATTCACCGACAGACTATGTTATTCCTTTGCTTTAATAAATATTGTTCGTTCTATATCATGTTAAATATTGGTGCCATTCTAAACATTGCCAGTACTATCACGACTCTTACGAACAACCTGTATAATTTAAACGATTTGCCGGTGTAAATAATTCTAACTGGCATTTCATTTTTAAATTTAAAAAATTTGCATGTTAATTGCTTATATTTCAAATAATTTTTCAACTGTAATTTAACTTTAAAAACATATTTAATCTATAAGTGAAATCAGTACTAAATTTTTCACTTAAGGCAGAAAAGATATGCATTTGCCTATTTCCTGCATGACTCTATGAAACAATCTTTTAAAATTTCTTTAGATTTATAACAATTTGCTATCAATACTAATCATTCAGAAAATCGAAACACTTGCTGCCTATACTAATCAATAAAATTGTTTACTACTGTGCCCAAAAAGTAAGCCGAATTTTTTTTTAAAAAACTCTTTATTTATTCAACCAAATTTATTTCATCGCCTTCAAAGTAATCCCCTCCGGACACAATCCACATATGCCAACTTTTTTCCAATCCTCAATGCATGCTAAAAAGTCATCTGCAGGGATGGCCTTTAAAGCGCGCGGCGATTCAAGTTGAATCGTTTCAATCGACTCAAAACGGTGTCCCCGGAGAGGTCTTTTGGGTGAAGGGAATAGCCAGAAGTCGCACGGTGTGAATACGGTGGTTGTGGAACTATATGTGTTTCATTTTTTGACGAAACAGTCACGAAGAATCAATGCTGTGTGATCTAGCGCATTCAGTGTTTTCGGTACCAATCGAGATGTGACTCACTTGAGGCCCAAAATAGAATTGACCGATCTTTTTGAAATTTCATCAGCAGCAGCAAAGTCTCTCATTGTACATCGACGGTTTGTAAGCACCCAATCTTTAATTTTTTGGACGTGAACTTCGTCGGTTGAGGTTGGTGGTCTGACAGAGAGTCTCCAAAGCGTTCTCTGACTTCTTTGAACTGTTTATACCCCTTTTAAACATTTATTTCCGATATAGGAATGCCCACCGAATGCCTTCTGCAACATTCTATACGTTTGTGCAAACAAAGTTTAATGCAAATTATTTGCTCAGTTAATTCAGACATTTCAAAAATCGCCGAAATCAGTTTTAGCGTTTCACAAACACTAACGAATATTTTGAAGTCAAATTTCAAACAGATGTGAAGGACAGTACCAAAAACCTCAAAAAGAAAAAAAAAATTTAAATTCCATAATCCCCAGAAATTTTAAATTTAAAATTGGTTTTACTTTTTGGACACTGTAGTAGATGTCATTTCATCAATAGTTTCACTCAAAAATCCTTAAAACATCAACCTAAGTTATTTACCTTAATAAGAACCACATATTTAAATAACTTTGTTTTCATTTCAAGAACTACATTAACCACTTCTATTTCTTTTCTTCCTTACACAAATGACACTCATGTTTCCCAGACAGATGAAATTCAATATGCTTCAAGGAGCCAGGGAACTCATGAATAAACTGAACTGCTAATGTCACATATTAGCGTGCCTCAAGCATAAATAATTGGAACATTCACCTTATCCTGGTGTCGGCCAACGATTTCCACCAAGGATAATTTATTTAGGAATCATCCCCCTGAGGGTTCACACGCTCTAAGGACAATGACATGTCACTTGAAAAGACATCAGGGTACCTTTTAGATTCTCGGGATAACGTAGGAGGACAACATTCTGAGGACGTTATATCTCGAAAGCTATTAATTTTAGATGGTGTGTATATATCAAGATAAGGATTAGAGTGATAAAACTGATACATGACAGTGACAGGATATCATATTTTTATTGGCTAAGGGCGTTTCTGCCATAAAATCTTTCTTTTTTTTTTTTTTTTCGATATTTTTACGGAGGGATTTATTATTCTTACTTTCCAATTTTTCTGCATTAATCTTTTTAATTAATACTAATTAGTGATACTTCATATACATATCTGGTGATATATATATAATATATTGTTGATATATACATATATATATATACATATAATATTGTTTTTCAAAATTTCAAATTGTGGGCCACAACATATACATATATTGTAACGTACATATTGCACATATATTGTAACGGCTTCAAGAAGACAACTACTTTCAGGTTCACGGAAACACTTTGATTTTTATTTACAAACATTATATATATATATATATATATATATACAGAACTCTATTTACAATTTAACATTTATAAAAAAGGAAAAATAAAGAATTAAAATTTGATTCGCAAGTGCAGTTCACTCCAAGGACGGATATTTTCTGAGTTCTCTAGTCTACAACGGACCTATTTCACCCTGTCCGCGACAGACCTTAATTATCACATAGCGTGATACACGAAATGACAAGGGGTTAACTTCGTAAACATGCGGAATCTCCGGCCTATTCAATCCTTTTCAGAAAAATGAGAAAAAAAGCACTTCTTTCCTTCCCTAAAATCCTCCCTTTCAAGAAAATCCGTCAAGAGGGGTAGGATCAGCTTCCCTCACTTCTCATGGGAATCGACACTTCCTCAGACTATCATATATCACCGCTATGATATAGCCATAATCGCTAATTTCATGAGGTCTCATTATCCATGATACTGGTTACCTGCTATCAAATTTGAGTGACAGGTTGTTCTCATTGAAAACTAATAGAGTAAAATCTAATTGCATGTAATATAAATATCCACGATATTGCTTATCTACTGTCAGATTTGAGTGATAGAATGTTATTATGCACTTGTGAAAGAATATACTCGTATATTCCTTTCCACTGGGAACAGAAATGTCATATCTCTCCTGTGGGAAAAATTCTACAATATATTTATGCATACATATGTATACAAACATATATATTTTGATTTATATACGTCAGATAATTTTATTTTATTCGATTGCAGCCTTCAAAAATCTCTGTATTCCTGTTCCTAAACTCTTCTATCGTTAATTTTTCGAAATCCTTTTATACATTTATTTAGAAATAAAAAGTTGAATTTTTATTCCGATAAAATAATGTTATACTTTAATGATTAGCAGCTAATTATAAATCTCAGTTCATTTAAGCATTTCTTATCAAACCCTTTTTTTTTAATTACTAATCTTTTGCCTCAATTAACGGAGCAAAAAAAAAATGGCGTTAAAGTGTCTTTTTAAGCAATTAAGAAGATAGGGAATTAAGCAAAGAGAAAGTGTGAAGCGAACCAGGGCTAATTAACTGAAAAGTGCAGGAACTCTTTTCTTATTTGATTAGCACTCGAAAGTGATCGTTCTTTCTGAGTTAAGATGATTCAGCACAGGGGTTATACTTCGTTTTATTTATTTATTTTTTTATTTTTTTTTTTTTTTTTTATCTTGATAGAAAAGATTTTCTACTTAATCTGTATTTGTAAAGTGTCATTTAGCACTTTGTGAAATGAAGCCATTTTTAAGTATTAGAAGGTCTTGTAAACTTGCTTACGTGTGGAAAAGATAATGCTAACGGAAATGGTGTAATGACGTCATGTTTCAGTTTGCGCATGCGCATCAAACTTCCTGTCACGAGCAGTAACAAGTAATTTAATTTATATTCAAAAATTTATATTCAAATTTAATTTATATTCAAATTTAATTTTATATTCAAACATTTTATATTTTAATAATTTATATTCACATTTTAATAATTTATATTCAACATTTTAATTTATATTCAAATTTAATTTATATACAAATTTTAATAATTTATATTCAAATTTTAATAATTTATATACAACTTTTATTAACTTATATTCAAATTTTAATAAATTATATTCAAATTTTAATAATTTATATTCAAATTTTAATAACTTTATTCAAATTTAATTTATATACAAATTTTAATAATTTTATATTCAAATTTTAAAAACTTATATTCAAATTTTAATAGTTTATATTCAAATTTAATTTTATATTCAAATTTTATATTCAAATTTTAAAAAAAAAATTGTAATAATTTATATTCAAATTTATTTACATTCAAATTTAATTTATATTCAAATTATAATAATTTATATTCAAATTTATTTTATAATCAAATTTAATTTATATTCAAATTTTAATAATTGATATTGAAATTTTAATAATTGATATTCTAATTTTATTAATTAATTTATAATCAAATTTTGTTTAACAGGAATTCTGGGAACTTATATATATATTCGCTTGTAATATTGTTATCTACAATATTGTTCAATGTTAAAGTAATATCATTCTATTCAATTATTTATGAAGAAAATCTAAAAACATTTTAAAAGATTGTTTTGTAGATTCATGCAGGAAATAGGCAAATGCAAATCGTTTCACTCTTAAGTGAAAAATATTGTACTGATTTCAATTATAGACTTAATTTATTTTCAAAGTTAAATTACAGGTGTAAAATAATAGTTGAAATAGGAGCAATTAATAGACAGACATGAATATTTTTTAATTAAAAAACATGAAAAAGTTAGCTAAAGTTAGAATTAGCATAATGCACATTAGAATTATTTACATCGTCAAAATTTTTAAATTATACAGATAGTTATATCCCCATTATTTTTTACTATGGCACCAATATTTAACATGATATAGATACATAAAATTTAATTTTATATATAATAATGTACTTTTTTACTTATGAAATTTAATATACATTTTTTATTTTTACTTTTACTTTTTTATTTTTATAGTATACTTTTACAGTATATAAAACATAAATTTAAAAAAAAGCTAGATTTGGGGCTCAGTGGCAACGTGCGGCGCTGGAGAGCATTAGAGCTGGGGTTTCACCCCTGGTGTTTTTGTCGTAGACACTGTTTCAAAAAACGAGGAGATTCGATGGCGTTTAGGATGTTCACCATCTTGCCTCGTTAGTCGGACTACTACTACTACATCACACCGCATCACTGAGCCTAGAGCTGAGTTGCTCCTTTACAGTTTGGGAATGATGTGAATGAAATTGAATGGACAAAATGTTTCGTAAAGTTCACTTTTGGAGGTACAGAAGGTGAAAAATAAGGAAATTTTTAAAAACAGAAGGGTATATTAAAAAATTTTTAAAAAAAAGCTGTTGGGAGTTTTCACTCTTTTCTCCCACACGATAAGCAAATGAGGGGTAGTTCCCGTCTAAAAATTCTCCCGGAAGACATTGTCTTCCTTCTTCAGCGAATCGGAGCCCACCAAACTTCTACCTATGAGTGTTCCATCCCAATAGAAGCTGTTACTTTTCCCTCCATCCATGAGTAGATCACTCATGGGGTATCCATTCCGCACTGAGGATTAGACACAAAACACATAAATTTATAAAAAGAAACCAATAAGTGACCCAAAAAGTAACAAAAATTGTACTTAAATCATATAATTTTTTCAATAAAATGTTTATCTTTTCTAAAATGTTTATTTCATCTAATATCTGGAGGTAATAAATTTCACAGAACAAACGATAGTAACGTAAAATGAAACACAAAGCAAATACGGGGTAGTTCCCCCTTAAAGTCCACCCCGAAGGCACTTCCCTCTTTCTTCATCGACATGGAGCCAAGTCAGTACTTAAACATGTAATTTTTCTACCTATGGGAGGCATTTCACAGAACAAACGATATCACAACAGAAGTTCTAGTCCACCCCGAAGGCACTTCCCTCTTTCTTCATTTCTTTCAACTATGAGTAGACTATTCATGCGTGTTAAGTCCCCATAAGGATTGACGGCACTGAGGATTATACACTACACATAACTTAAAAAAATGAAATCAATAAATAACTAAAAACGTATAGAAAGTTGTACTTAAATCACACAATTTTTTCAGTAAAAGTTTTCTAAAATGTTTATTTCATCTAATATCTGGAGGCAATAAATTTCAAAAAAGAAACGATCGTAACGTAAAATGCAACTCAAAGCAATCTTCTAAGCCCAAACTAATTTATTTCGCGACAGAGCCTTGTCACTTTTTAAACGAAAGGTGGTATTAAAAGTTGACAAGAAAATATTATAAGGACGGAATATTGCTTACCAAGATTAGAAAACATTGTACGTGTTTTTGTTTCTCACACAAGAGTGTTTGGACAACTAATTCCCAAATATTAATTCTGAGCCGTGTCCTAGGAAAGAAAATTAAATTCCTTATTTTTTTTTTTTTTTTTTAATAATGTTTTAAATTTTAGAACATTTATTTAATTTAGTAGAGCTGTTTTAAAAGTAAAAGTTTATATTTGTGTTTCATAAAGTGTTTTATTTAAAACAAAAATTGTTTGTGTGTGGCCTTAATATGAGGTGCTATAAAATTAAACAAATAAAATATGCACAAAGTTTTAATTTGTATTAATTTTTTTTTTTTTTTTTTTTTGGGGGTTCGTGGACTTGGTCTAGATGTTGTTGTCTATAAAAAAACAAAAATTGTTTTAAAAATACATTCTACATTTTTTTAAAATGTTTTAATCTAAGAATAACATTTGAATATGGATATATTTTATTCATATAATTCATCTGTACGTATGGTTTTCACTGAAATCCTCCTAAACGGCTGGACCGATTTTAATGAAATTTTTGTGTGTGTTTGAGTAGTTCCCTGGATAGTTTAGATTCCCAATTGATAGTTTAGATTCCCATTCGGTAGGTGGCACTGCAATCGGGTTCTTCTGTGCGTGTGTTTGTCACTAAACTCCTCCTAAACGGCTGGACCAATTTTGATGAAATTTTATGTGTGTTTGAGTAGGTCCCTGGATGGTTTAGATTCACAATTAGACCCAGTAGGTGGCGTTGAAATCGGGTTCTTCTGCACTTGTGTTTGCCAATGAACTCCTCCTAAACGGCTTGACCGATTTTGATGAAATATTTTTGTGTGTGTTTGACAAAACATGGAGAAGGTTTTTATGCTATCCCCTTTGTTATAACTCGCCACCAGATAGTACAAAAGCATATCAACTAATAGCAGTACATACAGTTCCAATACTAAAACAGTTCAACCAATAGCTATAAAAATTGATAATAATATGTATTCGAGTATGAGAAATATGTTCGCGCTATCCACTTTATTGTTATTTGCTGCCATATGGCGCTGCAGCATTTCATTTTGTATACCGATCAAACGATGTGCATTAAAATTAGTATGCACATATATTGGAACATTTAAATTATATTCGCTATATATAATTTTCTACAACGCATTTTTTTTTTTTTTTTTAGCAGGACAACATATACCTAATTTTACTAGTATTCATTTAAAAAGCAACTGCGAATAATAAAACTTACTACGAATTTAATATTTTTGACGCAAAAGAATAAGAATTTTAAAAAATGAAATTTAATTAGGATATTTCATTTTCTCTGATGCAACAAATTTCATCATAATATTTTACATAATCTTAATAATTAGAAATAAGCGAAAATTTTGTTAAGGTATAAATAATTTCTTAATCTACAGATAAATATTGTGATCTAGTTAAATTTTTAATTCTAACAATATTATCCTCATTTAGATAATTAAATTACTGTTGCTTTATTTTTTAATTCGTATTTTTCATTATCTTAAATCATAACATACATTAAACAAAAGACATAATAATAACTTCAAAAAATCTATATTTTTAATGTACATTAGATATATTAATTTAAGTTCTTAACAGATTAAACATAGATATGATTTCTTTTCAAGTTTTTAAAACTTGAAATAATGTTTATTTATTAATAAATAATTCACGCAATTATTGTATGAAAAGCATTCTTGCTAATGTCTCAATTAAAGAGCATTTTAATATGTATTCACGATAATGCAGATAAATTCAATTTTGATTTTTCGTTTAAATTCTCATTTGTTGTTTTTCTCAAAATAAACAAGAGAACAATTATTTTTTTAATGTTTAGAAAAAAAAATAGCCTCAGTTGGAAATGTCATGTTAATTTCAAAAGCTTATTTTAATAAACCTTACAAATGATTAAGATTTAAAATCTGAGTTTCTTTATTATGAACAAATAAATATGGCCCAGTATTTTTCGACTACAGAAAAAAAAATTATTTTCCATAAATTAAATCGCTAATCCATAAACTAAGTCATTAAATAATCTTTATATCAAATATAATTTATTCATTCATTGTAATTTTTAATAATTGATTTGTCGATATAAGGTGTTTCGCTTATCGTCACAACCCTCTTTTCAGAAAGGAATACTACCACCTGTAGATTCTGACTAATGCAAAATTTGAAATCGAACTGGTTTTTACATTATTATTCTCATATGCGAATATAAAATTCTTCCGTAATGTCGTGTAGATATATTCGTAAATATCCTTAAAAGCAAACAAAACAAAAAAAAGTTAATCCCATTTTACCATATTTTTTGCAACTACTAGTTATTGAAACCAGACACACAGCAACATTACTAGAACTTCCGGTATAAAAAAAAGAACACTACACCATCCTTTTGAAACAATGTAATCAGAAACAGTTGGATTCCCACGTCTATTTTAAAATCTGTTTCATCAAACATAAATCCCAGCTACCCAAACAGCATACCTCCAGAGATAAGAATCAATATGATGCATTACACGGAATAAAACATATCTGCTCTCTCTATGAGATTGCTGGATTTCCTTTGTCAGTATGGATAGCTTTTAACGTCGGACACGGAGAGATCAGTGTCATTCCATAAAAAGTATGCCTTTCGTATGTAACCCATTGTTTCGATTGTTTTCATGTCTAGACGCGTTTTTTATCACGCTCTACTGTTTGACCTGTGAATAATGGAGAAAATGATTGCAGAAGTACAGAAAAAAATTAATCTAAGGTGCCTTGAAAAGATAATGTGATTACTGTTCTTTTCAATGATAAAATTACGATTAAACGCGTTAATTTTTTGTTTCTTCAGATTATTTATCCATTAACATTCGTAAAAATTTAAATTTAAATACATTATCTGATTTATTGTTTTAAAAGAAGATTATAAGCGTAAATACTTTCGTGAAAATGTATATATGATGGAAAAATTCGTCGTTTAAAAAAAAACAATATTTATCATTTTTGTAGTAATTTGTAAATATTTAATTCAGAAATAAGTCATTATTATTATTTTTTAATCAAACTATTTTTCGTTTATGCTGTTTTGGCTATATAACTGATATCAAATATGTAGAAGTTTAAACGTTAAGTAGGCTGAATTATAGAACTTTTTACCTGCATATCGCCCATAATTTGGAACAAGAAACTAGAAGGGTTGATGCGGCCTGATGGTCAATTGGCTAGCGCTCTGGCCTTTGGTTACCACAGACTTCAGGTTCGAATCCTGGCGGTGGCATGGATATTTGTTAGTGTTTCGGACTCCACGTTAATCCATAGGTACCGGTTTAATTAGCTCAAAGTGTGCAAAAACGGACCGAACAGTACAAACCAAACCAAGGGTGATATTGAGAGGACCGAATTTGTTATTTGGAATTTTGTTATCATTCTTCTGGAACGCAACAGGGTAAAATCCTAAAGATGGCTTAAGATTTATAGTGCACTGCTCCTGCACAGAAACATAAGATTCTGGCCATTTAACTGACATCAAATATATAGCAGGTTAAGCGTTAAGTAGGCTGAATTACGGAACTTCTTATCTGCATATCGCCCGGACACTGCATATCGCCGTGTTGTAGACACGGTTTCAAAGCGACTCAATAGTATTTCTGATGTTCAGCATTTTGTCTCGTGAGTCGTACTACCTGGGTGAAATTTTTACGGGTGTTCTCCCATACAATAGTCAAATGCGTGGTAGTGCCCCCTAAAAGTCTACTCAGAAATCACAGCTCTCCTTCTTCAGCGACTCGAAGCCAAGTCAGATTTTGTCTCTCATGCTCTACCGCAATAGAAGCTACCCCTTTTCCTCCATCCATGAATGCATTACTCAAGGGATGTTCGTCCCACACTGCAGTCCCTAAACACTACAACAACATTCTACGATATTGTATCCTTACATACTAAAGCAACATGCAAAATATAAGGAATAACTTAATATCAAAATGGTTGCCTTTTCAATAACCTAACATATTTTCATACACGACTTTTAACATTATTTAAATTATTTTTCACCGACAAGCAATATTGCGAAATTATAAAAACTAAAAAAACCTTTTATATATATTTAAAAACACTTTATCATTTTTCTAAATTTTCCATAAATATTATTATTTTTTACTTGTGACATAATGCTACTATTACTGTCATTATCTGACTTCTTTACTTATTACATCACAAAACCTATCCTGTTCTATAATAAAACTGCATGCAAAATCTAAGTAATAACTTAATATCAAAAGAGTTGTCTTTTCAATAATGTAACATATTTTCATATAAGACTTTTAATATTATGTAAATTATTTATTATTTTAAAAAATCTAAAAAAACCTATTTTTATGTATTCAAAAACGTTTAATTATTTTT